>WOGL01000629.1:0-13843 GCA_015342145.1 Leptinotarsa rubiginosa
AATGCAGTGTTTTCTGGAGACTTGGACTAAATGGACAAGTCAGACAGCTCACAAGGCACCAAAAAAAAATCTGGCCGCACACAATTCATTTATTTTTCCTATGTATTTATACTTTTACCTAATCATAACCGTCCTTATCTTTGTGAACAATTTTTTATCTATACATTTATAGTTTCTTAGACTTTTGTTTATTGACAAAGTCTACATCTTCAGATATTTTGATGAGATTTTTTATCTTTTCGTCTCAACATAAAGTTAAAGAAATTTCAATGCAACTAACTCATCGTACGAAAACGACTGGCAAAACTGAGAGATCACAGTTGCCTTCTTGATATGCAAGGCTGACGAACAAATATTTAGAAACTAGCGACCCTCCCCGGCTCCGCATCGGTGCAATGCTGATACTGAAATTTAAAGGCAATGAAAAAAGTGATGGAAAGGTAACTTTATATTATGAACGCGCCTTTTCCCTGCGTCTGGCGTCCTAGTTGGATTATTTAAAAATCCTTTCTTATTGCACATCTACAACATAAAACGAACCTACATACATAATTTTAGCTTCCGAAAATATAGCGGTACAGAGAAACAGTGAACGCGCCCCTGTTATCTTCAGGGGGACACCCCAGTAGGAATATTTAAACGGACCTACATACAAAATTTCAGCCTCCGAAAATATTGCAGTACGTAGAAACAGTGATTGGAATATTTGAAAATCCTTTCTTAGTGCCATTTAAGACATGGAATCGCCTATATACCAAATTTTAGCTTTCTGGGAGTTACCAGTACGGAGAAAGAGAAATGAATGAGTGTTAAGTGAGTGACTTTCGCATTTATAAGTATAGATCGTCACTTTGTACAACTTTTTTCTATAATGTTAAAAACGAATGAAACTGTATTAAAGGCGCATCAATAGAGTGGTGAGTCCAACCTCCCAGAATTTAAATATCCAACACTCTTTACTAGGGCTTCAATTATAATGGTGAACTATGATGAACTATGACCTCTCGTGGGAATCAAGTTGTACAAACAAATGATTAATGGAGACAGAAATGATCTTTGGGTATATTATCATTGAAAAATATTCAAGATTTTGAGGATTGTTCTGATAATTCTGAGAAAATTTGTGTTTTCCGTTTATTGAACAACAAAATATACAGAAAAAAATGAACATACCTTATGATCTAATATACATTATTATAGATTTACAAAGTTACTAAACAAGTTAACAAAATATCAGTACATACAATATTCATTAAACTCAATTAAGCTTTCTGATCTAGACATTGGTATTATCTGGTATGCATTTTTATTGTAACTTTTCACAGAAAATATTTAAATATTTATTTTTCGTTTGTAACAAATGAAAGTTGGTCATGTCATTATATATTTATGTAATATAAAACATCAGAAACCGTGAATACCAAACAAACATAATTTGATTTGAAGAAACAGTTTCTATAATTTTTTGATATATATTATATCATCATGTACAACTATATTATTATCAGTAGTTACACTAAAAATTGAATTTTCAGTAAAAAATCACTCTTTTCTGAGAACAAAAGTTGGTATTTTCAAAATATATCATATTAAAAAATGGTAAAGACGTTTAATGCAATTTCTAATATTACATTGTATAAGGTATAATAGCATCTATTTCATATATGATATACCAAATGATTTATAGATTGTCTCTTAATTTCTTGAAATAAATGATGATATATTTTGAAAAACCAGTATCACAATAGTATGCTATTTTACATAAAATTACCACCAATTCGCTAACTTTATACCTATACCAAAAATGTCTAATACATTTCATACTTTTCACAGCAAGTTAGTACGGATACAAACAAGGACAGCATACCCGTGTATAGCTAGCTCACTGCGGACCTACTGAACTCTTTTTACATTTATCCAATATTTTAGTCTTCTACTCCTAAAAGACATTTATCTATTAAAGAAATTATTGTTATTTAAAACCCAGGTACGTAATTAACAAAAATGTTTGTTGAAAATAACAGAGAATTTTTCTTGATTCTTCATCAGTTTTTAGATTGTTCAAGAAAAACACTTACAGGAATCCATATATATATATATTAAAATTCATATATCAAAATCATACTTCAAATAAGAAAATGGGTGACTAAACAAATTGAGTTTGTCTTTCCTTAAACGAAAAATCAGTTCATTGTTATTATATTAATTTCTCTCTAATCATGTCCACAGAGTAGGGAGTATCATCGATGTGTCAGTGAATGATCGAGATTTCCTTCCCTATTAGGATAGAAAAAGAAATTCGTATAAAAGTTGCAGTGAGAAGTGAAAACTACGTTAAAAAGATAATTACCAACATACAGGGTGTTCCAAAAATACATCAAAGTTGTCTTTTTATTAATACAACCCCCAATATATTTCAACTCGATTGATTTTCCCGAAAAGAGATAATTTCAAAAATATAAAGTAGTTATGGGTTATACCGGATGATTCTCAAGTTGTGGAGGAATTTATGTCAGAAAAAGTTCACTGACATAAGTAACACCTACTGGATCAAATGGAATAACAAAAATTTTTAGACAAATAATTTTGAGGAAAGTAGATCGTCATTTCTTTTTCATGATTTTACCAAGAGGGAGGGATAACCAAAATACGGGATACATTGTTTCACATAGAATAGAGCCAAACCAAAATGATCCCCACCATAACTTTTCAAAAAATATAGTTTCAATTTCTTGATGAGGATATGAAATAATTTGATGATTTTTTTATTCGTTGGAAAAATAGGTAACAAAATGAAGTCAAACTCATGAGTCGCATGAAAATCATGCATTCACAACAGATGTTCAATCCTGTCATTTTGAGTTGCATGATGACGATTTTTTTATTCAATGCTAAAAACAGAAAATCAAAAAATATACAAAAACCTGAATTTACAGCAGATGTTTCATTTTGAAATAGTCACAAATTGATCCTTCAATTGAAGTTACAATAAAACAAAAAACTTCTGTAATTCTATTCTTCATATCTTCTGGTTTCTCTTGATAGATCAATCTTTTAACCCCTATAGATAGCAATCTAGGGGCGTAAAGTCTGAGGATTGTGCTGACCAGTGAATGGGTCCATTTCTTCTGATTCATTTATTCCTACGCACCTGTTGAGAAATCTTCTTACTTGAAACACTTGCGAGGAGAAAAGCTGTCATATTGATTAATTATACTACCTATGTTTGGGAGTCAATCGGTATATCCTTCAATAAATTGGGTAGATCATATCAGATGGAATTTGTAAAATCTCCATCCAGTGATTCATTGAAAAAAATGATCTTAGGACCTGATCTCCGATTATTCCTCCCCAAACATTTATCGGCCATCAGTTTTAATATCAGTTTTAATTATCAACTTCTCTGGTCCAATAGGGAAGGGGGGGCACTGTTGAGTAGTAGTGGCAATTGTGTCTATTAACTAGGACAAGGTGAACTCAGGTGGTTTTATTTTATTACATGTCCAATTAAAGGAGTGTGTTCCTATAATGTGGAATTATTAGTCATTAAGTAGGTAGTAGTAGAAAATTAGTGATGATGTGAACTGCTCAAAACCTTCACTTGAGTACAAGGGAAACTGCAATTGATAAAATTTTTAAGGGCTGCAATGTCCCCAGTGAACAACGTCCCCAGTAATCGTGTTCTTAGATTGGTATTATCTGGACATATGTTGAGGGATTGTTTTACTGTGAGAAACCAAAGACACTAGAATAAAAACTAAAAATTAGTTGAAGTTCGAAAAGAAATTGAAAATAAAGATGACGTATGTGATGCTAAATTTTAACATCTGCTTTGAATTTAAGGCTTTTCGAAATTGCTTGAGATTTTTTTGCAGCATTGAAGAGAAATTTAGTTATGGTTTTCATTATACGATTTTTTCACAATTTCCTCAGGAATTAGATACATTTCTGAGACATATGAAGTATTCATTCCCTATATTTTCTGAAATATTACAATGTGAGTTTTGGTTACCCCTGTATGAAAAAAGTGCCACTCGGTAAAATTATGAATATAAGAAAATACAATATTATCAGAAATAATGGCTGAAAAAATTTTGTTATTTCATCTGGTCGAGTGGGAGATATTCGGTGTTGAATGAACTCATTTTCTGATGACACGTCCCACCATAACTTTAGAACCACCCGGTATAAACCTCAACTGTCCTGTTTTTTAAAACAAACCTTTTCAAGGAAATCAATCAATACAAGGTGTTCTATTAAAAAAACACAACTATGATAAGTCACCCATTCTTCAAAAACCCTGTATGTTGGTGGTTATTTTGGTAAAATAGCATCATTAGTCTCCAAAACTTTTATTTGAAACATTTTTTATGTTAAATAGGAAAGTCATTATTGTCCACCCACACGCCTATTATACACCCTGTTGAATGTAATATTGGGAATCAGTAACAAAGAGTATAAAAGAATTATCAAGGTTAGTAGAACAGGTTTCTATAAAAGCAATATTTTGAAATTTAATAATACATTTAGAATACATTCAAATGGACAAACTATATTAATGACAACTCATATCATTATATGAAAACGTTCAAGTAATTTCTTTTCATAAGTCAAAGTGAGGAACTAAACATTTTTTTCAACATTATGAAATTAAGGAATTGAATTATTATGGAATCGACTAAACATAATTCTCGGTTTGAAATGGAGGTAGGTTTTAGAAAATTAATACCACAGTAGAAGTACAACAATTGTAATTATCAGTGAAAACTTTCACCATAATACAAAATCGTTCTTTTCAATTATTATATTTGATTTCTTGTGGTGTTAACATATTGTGGAATTTCAGATTTTTATGTTTATAAATCTTTTTTTTTACTTTCGATAAAAATATCATTCTTCATCAGTTGACTTGTGTCCGCGAAAATTAAAAATTTGTTTTTGTTTTTCTTTTTTGTTATAGATTAGACCTGATATTCTGTGATCATTATCAAAAACTACTCAAAATTGTACTCGATCACTTTGATGTATATAAAGTAAAATCTATAAAATAAGATGAAATATAGTAAACCTAGACAACACCTATGGATATCCAATTCATATGCAATTCAGGTCGAAACATCTTTGGACATAAATTGGATGTACACACGATATCCCTCAGTGGACTTGGAATGTATATCCTTCAGTAGATATTCTATGGACATCCAAAAGATATCCAAAAAATGTATGACACCTTATGAACAACACACAGGTTGGGGTACTCTGGACCTCCTTTGGACATTAGTTGTAGACACTGGATATCTATTGGATGTCCATCTTGTTGTCTGTCACATTTTTATAGAAGCCCATTTAATATTCGATAATAATACTGAAATTTTATTTTTTATTCAATTCAAACTCATGTATGAAAAAATATATACAAAAAACAACATTCTTGAAAGAGCTCCGAAAATAGGAACATAACAATAAATAATTCAAGCATTACAAAAGATTTTGTTAAATACTTTCATATTCAATTGGTAGGTACAATATATAAATATGATAAAAAACAACAAAAATATACAAAAATATAAAATATGTCAAATAGATATAAGCTTTTCTTACAGCTAAAAATTATCACATATAACATACATGTCCTCATAAACTGCAATGTTACATAAATTTAAAAGTAATTGATGAACTTTTCGGTAAGTACATCCTTCATGAAAATGGATGAAAGATGAATCATGTACAGAAGACATGATATAAAAACGTAGCACATCAAGAAAAAAAAAACTAATGAGGTGCAAGTTCACAGACTCCACAGTTTTGAAAGAAAGTAAAATGTAAAAAATATATTTTCATTTGCATCAGTCTTTGGTACTGACTCATTTGTTAGTTTTGTAACTGTCAATTCTTATTTCTTCTTTTTTGTTTCCTTCCAATAAGTGAGAGTTGATAAAAGTTATCGAAATGTTAAATATCTACACAATACCTTCCAAACATAATTACTGATTATGAATGGAGTGACCCGTTACTTGATGAGATTTAATAACAGTATCCATGATAATAATTAAAAAAATCACAAACTTTTTTTATTTCTAGACCAGTTTTACTAACACCATAGTTTCTTACCGAGGAAGCAAAAGCATCTAGAAATAAAAAATGTTTGTGAAAATTGTTCAATTATTATCATGGATAATAATTGATAATGCCAACTCGATTATAAAAATGTACATAGAATAAAAGTGCTTCATTTCGAAAAATCACTCTTTTCAGTTGGTGGTAGAAAAATGGTTTTTATCGTCTATAATTATTGAACTTCTTCAAACAAAAAAAGAGAATGGATATATTGAGGCTTCTCAAAAAAAATATATATCTATGAAGGTTATTGCTTCAAAGGAAACTCGGAGATAGTAAACGACATATTAAGAAAAAAAAATCCAAATATCCCTCTTGCAATATCAAATGACCCAATTTCAGCAGTACATCAAAAACGATAAAATCCAATAATAAGAATCGATCATTAGCTAATCAAAAATATTATCTTGAAGAAAAAGATCTGTCTGGTTCAAATCATTGGAAGGACTGAAATGAAAAATATATAGTAGAAAAATATTATAATGTGGAAAAGTATAAAACACAAAAACAAAAACTTATGCTAAAACAAATCACAGATCAATTTTTTCATACTTGAAAACATTGACATTAACAATAATAATAATCACAATTTTGATACTTTGTAGTTAGTAGTTACAAAATAAATGTTTTCAGTTCAGTCTAGTAATTTCAAATAGAGACATTAGAATTGTTGTCATTTTTTTTTATTATTATTGACTGTCGTTCATTTTGGTGAGTGCGTTTCTCAACATTTGCGGACCCAAGTAAAATGTTTTAGAAATCTCTTAACTTCTCATTACGTACTTGTAGAATTTTAAACAGTAGTTTCATAACATAATGGAAACTTATTTTAACAGGAAAATCTTCGGAAAATCAAGCAAAATCATTTACATAAACAACAATTATGTTATTCTGCACACAGTTTTTATGCATGGAGTGAAAAACCAATCTCCAAATATTATTTCCAATCAAAATCAACTAATTGGATTTATGGAGTATTCACCATAATTCTGAATCAATACTCTCTCAATGTTCAGCCACAATTTACTAGAATGTAAACTGATTTCTTTTATTCGAAAGAAGATACCTTAGATGCAATCCCGCTTAAATTTGTTGAATTTCTGTTGATGGGATCCATGATCAATAAATCTTGAATTAACTTACAACTATTTCATGACAACCCGATGGAAAATTTAAATTAAGCCAACCGATTTTGACGCTTCCTTTTGGGCTCAAAGAAAATATTTTAAAGGTAATCTTCTCATATATGTTCAGTGAAGATCTGATGGGACATTTTCGGTATTTTTCAGCATTAGTAGCGGTCATTTTGCTGATGTATTCATCAACTTCTTTTCAAGTCATTATTTGAAAAAATATTGTATAAGTATCTATACATTGAAGAGAACTAATTTTATCCTATTCAGAAGCATTTTATCACGTATGTCTGATGAGTGCAGTCAGTGTCAGTGGCGTATTAATAGGGGTGAATTTCTATTTTGCAATCTGAAGTTTGGGTAATTGAATTTTTCCCCACTGTATGTTTTTAAATTCCAAGTTTATAACTTTTTTCAATGTATGTGGTTTCAATTTGAGAACCAATACTTCTAGAGAGAAGTTTTATTCTTATACAGATTATCAATTTTGATTATTGAGCACTTTTATGCAATAAATCATTATCTTTCCAAGAAATAGAAACAGAGCCAGGTTTCATAATTCATGTGTTTTCATTCAGTTGTTTCAAATTAATAAACAAAAAAGGGAAATGTTCCAATGAACTGGTAATGATTATACTCAAATAGAGATGACGAAAAATGTCTCAGTCAGCAATGGCCTTTTCTTCTGAATCTGAAAGAACTAACTTTTTTTTCACTATATTAAGTTGTTTGGCAATATTTCCATGGATGACGTCATCGTGCCACCATATTCAATTTGGAGAAAATGGCTTCTATTTTGTAAAAAAAAGGTCACTCATGTGATATCTTCAAAAACAGAATTTTATATTCTATGAAATGTTCTAAAAATGATTTGATATTTGGTACACACATTTAGTTTTGATGACAATACAATTAAATAAATTCTGTGTCATTGTAAATCCAAGATGGTCGCAGCTACAAAATGGCGGATTATTTCACAACTACCTCAATATGGGTATCAAATGACAGGGCTTGACTAGTAGAATTGTATTACACTTTCAGTTTCGTCGAACTCAAATGTAAAAAATAGATATACCGTTAGTTCAAATCATCTTTGGAAGATACGGCGTATATCTTATCCACCCTAAAGCTATACAGTTTCCAGCAAAGTTGAATTATGGGACAACTGAAAGAAGATGTTATCTTCAATTTTGTCATGGGCTTCCACTGTCCACAAAATGCAAAGCAGCACTGTAGACCATACATTTGTGTATTTGGGCTAGAAATTGTTTGAAGGACAAGCATACGTGGCCCTGAGTCGAGTAGTCTTTGGAAGGTTTATGTATTGAGGAGTTACATTGCAACAACTTGTTGGGAAATAAACCTTGTAATACTGAGGCACTAAATGAACTGAACATAACGAGAAGAATTGAGTAACAAAATTAGAAACTAAAAAATTGAAAATGAAATAAATAAAAAAAATTATGGTAAATGGTTTTAGGGAAAAAAAGACAATGTTATAGATAATGTACTAAAAGCTAAATAATTATTCGGAAGGTCATCACACCACTTTCCTCAGCAATCTACGGTATTGATTATATGAAGTAAATAATAAAATCGTTAGGCGTAGTATTTACATATTTACTCAGGTTACGCTATGCCCATCGATTTTATTATTTATTATCTGATCAATACCGTAGATTGCTGAGAAGAGTGTGTGACGACTGTTACCTGGGACCTTCCGAATTATTTTTTAAATTGTAATACATTATCTACATCATTATTATAATTTTTTTTCAATAAAACCGTTTAACATGATTTTTTTTTACTTATTTTATTTCTTATTAGAAATATAGTCTCCAATGAACCCCAGACCCTAGAAACAACTGAACGGTGCTGTGTACAATGATTCCATTATCACCCGCAATATATAACTGAAGTTTCCGATTTATATGTTACGTAAGAGAATATCTTCACAAGGCCTTTTTTTATAATCTCTAATTATATTTTCCTCAGCACACTCATACATTCTATTTTCGAAAAAGGGTCCTTCTTTGCATGGCAGAACATCTCCTTTACATACTTGTTTACCATTTTTTGAAAAATATAACATATATAAATATACCTAGTATCCCAATAATGGGTATTTGCAGGATATATCGATAATGCCAAGATTTTTAAAAAGTTTTCAGTGAAAGTTATATGACACCATAAAGGGCACATTTTGAAATAAGTTACAGATTTACATGGTGTTCCATTTCTTCGTAGGACCAAATAATATAATTTTTTTAAATGGAACAAACAGTTCATCTTTCTGTCAATAAAATGGTCCCATAGTTTCCTACTCAGCACTGCCGGCTGTAAATGGAATTACTATAATTAAGCTGTTTTATGAAATATCTGAAAGTTGTCTGGTTTATACAGAATGCTTCAAATGTTAAAATTTTCGTTAACTTCAAGTTGCAGTTTTTGCGAATTTTTCAAATGGAACACCTTGAACGTTAGTCTATCTTCACTTCTACATAAAATCACCTATCCTAAAACACGTCTTTCAGTGGTAGAAATAAGCAGATATATAAAAATATCAGAATCTTCAGTTGCCAGGAGTTTGAAAATAACAAATTTCACCGACAAAATTGCCTTCCACAGGGATGGATGGATTCATCAATAGGCACAATTACCATTATTATAGTACCGAAAACCCACAATATACTGCACTTTAAACGTTCATCAACATAAAGTGTTAATGTATTGGGCAGTATTGTGGAATAATTATGTTGTCAGACCATGTATCGTGATCGAACACTCACCTAATCTCATCAAAGATGACATGTGGCTTCAGTTAGATGTGGCAACAGTACATTTCATACATGAAAACGCTTGAGGACGGTATTAAAATACAGTAGCAATACGTAGGGGCGAAACATCTTGCGGTTGAGCTTAGAGATGATAAATATGGAAAGATCCTACTTGGTGGGTCTGAGATGTGTTACTGTCCTTCGTCTCAGCGGTGGGAATGATGGTATGTGGATAGATTTCAGTGGTACTGTAAGACCCAAGGTGTGAGAATTATGCAAGTAATAATGTGCTTGGTAAGCGACTGACATGCAACAAGGTATAATGGGGAGTGTACCTTTCCACTTACTGGATAGGTGTTGAAGAAGNGATTGGTCCCTGGTGGCCCATGGTACTATGGAATTTGTACAATGACGACCTCCATACTCTTCTGAATGAAAATAGATCCCCTTTGACAGGCATAACCTCATAATTATTTCGTGACAGTTCAAGTATGAATAACTAAATATTAACATCAGCCACACCTTCCAATGTTAGAAATGAGCTTTGAATTAAGAATGGTACTATAATATATCATGATGGATAGTTGGATGGAAGAGCAATGTCTGCCTTAATTTATCATGTGCAGATGTTGAATTCTGCAATTTGTTAGGTTAGGTTAGTATCTCTTGTACTGGGTAACCTTTTAATAAAAGCATTTATTGTTATTATTACATATTATCATCCTAAATAATTTTCATTTTAATCTTCAACGAATAGTAACATGGTTGCTCTTTTTGAAACATGTATATTATTTGCTCTCACAGAAACATGCAATATTCTGTAAATCTGAAACTAATTTCAAAATGTGGCCGTTCATTTGAAACTTTTTTCATGTATTAGCATTATCGATATATTAAGCAAATATACATAGCAAATATAAATAGCAGTCACTTGCAAAAAAACTCTGATGAAAGAGAAATATATATTACACCTAACATTCTCTTGCAATAGTGTCGGTCAATTAAATGTATCAGACGTCTCATTGATACCAAAATTTACAGTACAAATTGAACTAACTAGATTTTTCGTGGATAACTTCTTCTACACAATGTACGACTTTCTTTATTATAATGTGCTGTAACCAATCAGCTATAAGCTATAAATACCATCTATGATTTTTTTTGTAATATCAACATTTCAATGTCTCAAACTATGTATGTTATTTTTGATATTAGGATGTAATCCATGTCTAAATTTTTAGAAGATGCCTTAAAAATGTCAATATTTTCTGGTTAATGTATATTGTAAATTACCATGTCCGATTTACTGATACCTACATGATTTCAAATTATGAATTTCTAGGCTCTCCTTTGTTTTGTTATGACTAGTCCAATGAGGTTTTTCCATGTATAAAAAATGTATTGTGTATGTGTGAGGATATTCAGTGATGAATAAACTTACTTAATTACTCACTTCATTGACTCAAAATACTCTATTTCATCTTGATTTATTCAAAATTACAATATTCAGTATCAGTATGGGAACCTTCCAATGCTTCAATCACATGTCCCTCTAGATCTTTGCAAAATAAAGTCATATGCATATTCAAAATCTGTTATTCCACTTTCAATTCATTTCAGAAGAATGAACTTCCTGATATCTCCTCTTCGTATGAACTGAAAATGGTATCATTGGAACTAAACAGTCGTCTCTGAAATTTGATGACGTTCAAAACATCCATAAATATCAAAGTAGTAAATCCAAGTCTTATTATCAGTAAATTGAATGGGGCCATTGCTTAGAATGAACTACTTTTAAACAATATAATTCTGAAATCAATTCAAAAATATTGAAAAAATATTAGATAAAGTGATTACCATCCTCTTTCTTCTTTTCATTTAGAGATAACTCATTACTTGTTAATAATTAGTTTCATATATTTAGTTAAGGTCCCTGATTGAGAGTAATCATTATGAAATGCTGGTTGAAAAATTACCATTCACAATATTTTTTTACTACTACCATGATTAAAATCTGTCTACTGGTTGTAAAAGTGAAAATCTGCCCCATCTCTAACCTGCATACCTAGTATAGCTGAAGAAATACATATTGAACTCATTTGACACATTTTTGATTTGTGTTTCAGGTATTTTTCTTTAGTGTTTTAAAACTTCATTTCAGAGAAGTTTGTCAGTCTCATTTGGCCATACTGACTATCATTCTACTATTTCTTTTGAATAGGCATTGACATCGTGTTGAAAAATCCTATATTTCCAGCATATCCCATTTCATTACAGTTTCAGCTATTGAACTATTTATTTTCAATCAAGTGCAGATTGAAACCAGAAAGATGGAAAATAATGCTGCACAAACTCATCACATAATATTCATATAATATTCAACCTGAAAACGGCACTGTCATGGCTAGAATTTGCACAAACTGTTATTAAAACTACTACAGAATATTTCCCAATATATTCAAAATTGAACGAAAAACTGGCAACTGGAGTACTTAGGTCATAGATTCTGTATACAAACTCAAAACACGGTGTATAAGTTCATACTGTTCAGCTGTTTGAACCATACCACCTCTATTTAACCTTAAAGAACACAAAATGGCTAAAACGTCAACATTACGATTTAATTTCAACTGCTGAATGCCATTCAATATAGCTAGAAAGCATCCTGTTCTCCCAATACCAGCACTACAATGTACTATTACAGGCAGTTTTATATTCTCTGTTGACTTCCTACGCTCTTGGGGTGGATTACTTTTCAGCAAGGCAAGAGTCGACTCTCTTTTGTTGAAGTAATGTTTTTTTTTGTCAATAGAATTCAACTTATCATAGCAACCTTTAATTCTGAGATCAGATTTATTTTTTGTACTTTTCAAAAGAGATTCATCAATACTTTTCGATATGTCAACTATATTATTGTCAAGTTTCTTATTTGAATCCATCAAGTCTAAAACATCCAAAGCTATCTTCAATACTTGTTCAGGGCTGGCCATTTTATGATCTGGCCAGTCAGAGAACCAATAATGATGAATGAATCTAGCTTCCTCTGTCGAATCAGTTTTCCTAACTTCTAATAGTCTAATTTGACATTCATCTAAACTACTTCTTTGTAAATAAGTTATTTTGTAATTCCCAAATGATATTTCATCCAATTCCTCAAAGGTGTGAATTTCCTCATCGTACTGTTGAGTATTACTCTTCATGTCAAACGTAAATTTATCTCGTACCTTAGTGGTTTTCACATAGAAAAATGATTTTTCCACTGTATCATCTGTTTTACCTAGAGGAAAGTATAATTCGCATTTGCTCCTACCTTTTTCTATTAGTCCAGTGAGCATAACGATGCACTTACACTGAAACATAGTAATTGCAGATAGTTGTCATGTTAAAAAAGAATTCCTCTACTTACGTGTGTGTTCCACACCATTTCCCAAAAATCTTGACAAGTATGAGCCATTGGACCTTGAGTAGCTATATAAACTGTCTCTGTGTAATCTGGGCCCTTGAAAAAGGAAATTGAAATAATAATCATCATTATAAAGATACAGTTGTTATCCACTCACTTTTATGTAATTGGCATGAATATAATTTTGTGATCCAGATAAATGAACTCTACTATGTTCGTTAGGTAATACTCCTCTATACCTATTACGACTTTGGCTACCAGATGCATAGCACTTTTCCTGAAGGTTCAATGGTACTTCCCAAAATTCTTGATGTAACTTTGGAACTCGAGAACCCTGAAAATAATAAAAACACATTATAATTTCAATTCAGCAGCAGAAACTTGATATTTGATCAAGGTTCTGAATAATTTTT
>WOGL01000630.1:0-13900 GCA_015342145.1 Leptinotarsa rubiginosa
GGAAAAGGAAGAAACAATCATATTTACAGTTTTGCCGAATTTAAAAGGAATTAACATAGTTTCCTACCTCTCATTCACAGTGTATTTATTCAGGTTCATATTAGATTAATCTGGTAATCCTAATTAATCATGGATATCAAACAAAATTGATTTGATTTCATAGTTTGTGCTGAACTATATATGGAAAGGTCAGCATTGAGGTATTTACTTCCTAAACTACTATTTCTAATGATTAAAATCACAAAATGCTCACTTTTTTAACCTCAACACTTGAATTTTTCATTTTAAAACTAGAGTGAGAATTCTTTAGACCTGACTGAGCCCCGTTTTTCCTGAAAATAACTCTGACACCTTCTTTTTTCTATTATTTTCCGTGCGTATGACATGCATAAATGATTTTTCAGGTGTTTTTTGGTAGTTGATTGCATATAAATTAAATCCACAGAACATTTATAAACTTCAGCACTTTCTTTCATCAGAGAAAATCACAAAAACATTAGATTGCTTCACTATTCTACCTTTTGATTGGGAACATGTGACGTCACAGTTGTCACGTGACAAATACCCGAACTTTGAAGGGAAATTTAGAAACGGAATTCAGTGTTAAATATAGTGTTAAATTGTATGAATAAAATAATTTTGAATCTGTTTTGTATGATTCAAAACACTTTCACGAAAGGCTAAACGTGAATTGCAAAAAAATATCTTTGGCTGAATTTTGTGTACCTAAAGTATCTATAGAACCCATTGCGGCGACACTGTCTACAGGTTTTTTTGTAAAGTTTCTAATCATTTGTTCATTCCATCATTTGTTTGATATTCCACGTGTGTGGGATTTATGAAGTTTTTTTTATGTGCCTTGCATTAAGTGACGAATCTTACGCTTTAATTAGTAGACTGTATACTCTATAAACAATGGCGGATTGTAATGGTTAATTGAATTTATTAGATTTAACGGAATTGTTAGTCATGGCGGAAAATATACCGGTGTTTCAGGATTTAATTGAATTGACATGAATCGTGAATCAGTGCGAATGGTTTATTTGAACGTTCAATTAGAGTGTTTTAATTTCATTGCCAGATTTTCTAATTTTTAGGAATATTGCGAACAAGTCATTTATATGAGTGATTTTACATTACATTAGAATAATAGTGACATAGAAATGTATCACATCATGTTTTTTTCAATACTTGTTCTATTAGCGGTCAGTATATCTTTCATACGTCGTTTATCATGTGGCAAGATGAAAATCTTTGTACAAATGGGTCACAGTGTACTTAATAACATCAAGAAGTTATAACAAAGAAAGTTGTGGAAATTGAGAACAAATTTTCTTTTTTACTTTTTTTGTCTAATCAGTTCGCAACACCAATATATACAAAAAAACTGCCTGGGAAATGTATTTGCACACATTATCGGTCATATTGTGGTTTTAGGTTTGTCATGAAATGATCATAGAAATGATTCATAAATAACGTTATTTCAGTGACGTTTATTGTGGAAGCTGGTGGAAATCAATATTTTTTAATGAATGATAATCTGTGAATGAATTAGAAAAATTAAAAATAGAATGTTTTGTTTTCATGTCACTGCAAACAAAAAATAAATAAAGATTGGTGGTAATAAGAAAGGTACATACTAAAAACATCATTTCAAGAATGGAAACAAGATTAATTACTTTGATTATTCATGAAACGAATTATAAATATAAATTTATCTCATATCCCACTATTTTCTTTGAGGTGATAAAAATGTGTATTTTTTTAAGCAATGAAACCTCTGTATTTCTACTGATGTATGCCAAACCTTAGAAAGGATGTTTCATTTCCGTATTATTACTAACAGAAAATAAACAAATATTTGAAGATGAAAGTTATCCTAATTAACGTTATTTCAAGCCCATAAAAAAGAAATATTATCTGATAAAAATAGGCATGTTTTTCGTTTCAATGGTACCAATAATAGAAATTTTATTACTATTTGAAGTTGATAATAATCATCAAATATCATTAAAGTTCATACTGAAAACCAACAGTACCTATTCACCAAGTCATATACCTATTTTGTATTCTGTCACGTTTCTTATTCAATCTTTTTATACAGTGTGTGACCAGAAGGTAAAGTTCGCGTCGTATTGGATTTGGTTTATTAACATTATAATCAATTATAATTTTTTTGGCATCAGTATCTGCTTTGATCGAGATAAAAAATTTAGTCACGTGATTCACATTTTCTTTCAAATTTCAACTTATTTCCAAAGGAATTCTAAATTTGGGGTGTTTACCACAACATTGAGATAGTTATTTGACAAAGTTTTTCTGGATAAAAATTTTAGCCGATATACGACTATTTTCTACAGTAAAAGTTGAAAACAACAATTCAATATCAATCAAAGGTGTTGGATATGGATCAAAATCGGCATTTCCCCTCTTGTCAATCAATCTATGCGGATGTCGATCTGGAGATTAAGTTGTAAAGAAAGCTTACGACTGCTCTCAAAGGGACTCGACACAACACTCTGCAATTTTGTCTGGACTCGTCCCATACGATAAGTACCTTAATGAAAGATTAGAAGATAAAATGCACTTTGCGACTTCACCGTAATTTATTGCCGTTTTATTGTTCCACTGTTTTGTACTCCAGACTTTTTCAACGAGTACTTGACTTTCCAGAGATAGGAAATGAAGTGTGGGATGTGGCACGATAGATGGGACTTTTTGAACGGACAGTGTGTTTTATTTGATTTTTAGCGTTCAGTTGCCAAATAGTTTTTAAACGTCGTGTCATCGGGTTTGAATGAATAGATGGAAATAAGTCAAATCCTGTAAATTTTTTATGGTTTTCTAATTTATGGTGGCAATGGGAATTTCAAATATTCTAATTATTAATGACTAGAAATTTCAGGTTTTTACCGGGTGTTTTTCACTATTATACTATTATTTAAGGATTTGTAATGAATTGATATCCGAGAGTGAATTGAAACGTTTTTTTGACGTAACCAAATCAATATTTCGGAATAAAACTCAAAACACTTATCTTTCCAACGTTCCACACAGTAGAATCTGGTAAATGTGTGTCAGAAAACAACTATTTTCCCGGCTAATACCACGCTGGACATAAATGGCTGGGTTGACAAGAATAACCAACTTCGAGGAGGATAGTCTTGAAGATGCTCTTCGTTTATATACTAGCAGGTCCTTGCTGAAATTATTCGTGTAAAAATTCATTTTATTCATTTCGTGCCTCGTGTTTGACTCACGTTTCCTACTTTTCAGTAGGAAATTCCTACTGTCCGTTGCTTTGTCCTACTTTTACACCTAAAACTGACATTTTGACAAAAGAAGTTGAGTATTTACTTGTATTGATTTACAATTAACATTTTAATCTAGTGGCGGATCCAGCCAGGGGGCGTGGTGGGCGCCCCACCCCTCCTTGGACGTAGAAAAGATTTGATTATGAAATAAACGGAATATATTACGCCAAGTACAATAGATGATTTAATTTGAAACCCTTATCATGTTCACTTCACATCTTAATAGTCATTTATTTATAGTGAAAAATTTTACTTCAATTGAAATGAAATCAATAAATTCCTAGATCCGCTCCTGTTTTAATCTTTCAGTTTCACAATTTTATTCTCGAACTACCTATACTCTGTCAATGTAAGCAACAAAGTGCTCCAAAACGTGCATAGTGCACGTGATGTCCCAGACAAGGCTGCTTGTACAGAGTCGTACTAAGGAACGACCGAATTTTTTATAATATGCAACTGGGTATGGGATAATTTTTTAGGTGGAGAGTAGGTACATAAGTTAGCTTGTTTATTTCACCCAATAGATGCAGATATGCGTGGTGATTATGCTTTGATCACGCATCTATCATTGTTTGGGTTGCTTTGTTTGTTGGATGGATATAGTTTAAGAATTGAAGGACCCTTCTGATTATGTAAGTAAAAATATCAGGTTGATGTAATCCAATTACAGTTTTTCGAATTATCTACAAGATTTGCCACAGTTAGTGGATATTGGGACATGCGCACCATCTATACGATAATGACACTTTTGGGGAAGCCATTAAGTAATTCGGAAAAAATGCATAAAACTAGTTATTGAAAAAATAAGATACTCGTACAAGAGAATATTCAAATTTTAAAATGAGTCACATCAATTGATTAAGACGAGCTTTGTATTGTCGATTATTCAAAGCCATTTTTATCATTTTTTCAATGCAATATATATAAAACCACATGAAGAAACGGGTTATTTCATTCATTGTCAGTCGGTTTTATGAGAGAGGACAAATCATTAAAAAGGCAAGAAAGTTGAGTAGTCAGAGCTGCTACTGTTACATCCACAAGTTTTAGAAGCTAAATTTCATATCAAAGTTCATAGGCATTAACCAGAAAGATGCGTAATTCGTTGTAGAGCCTTGAGCTTGGCAAGCAGCTTTTTTCTTATCTTCCTGATTGTGTAACTCTTTATTTTAGTTGGATCTTTGCCTCAAGAGTGACCAGTAACGTACATTTAGTCCTACTTTTCCTGAAAGAATAATTTAGCAACTTCACAAACACATATTGAGTTGAAACAAACATTTAGCCAAGAAAGATCTAAACATTTAGCTAGTTCGAAATGCCAAATCAAATTTTCGAGATTTCAGTGTCAACAATTATATAGAAAATTCACTGAACTAGAATTAGTGAATAATCGAAGGAAATTAATTTTGTTTGAAGGTGAGAAACGTATGTTGAAATACTGAGTTTCGAAAGTGCGGCTTTTCTCTCGAGTCCAAGAAACAAATTATTTCTGTGAACTTGATAAAAACTGTTTGCGTAATCCGTATTCGACAGTCCCAATAATGGTTTTTGTGTTCGCGACAGAGGAGCAACAAGTTGGGGTCGACCTTACATTGAGGGCGATCTTCTTTCAATCGGAGAGAGAGATTTATGACGAAACCTGTAGCTTGGAATGATATTTGGTTGATTTTATTACCATAAATGCCGATGTTACTATGTAGCAGGTATGATCCTATTGTTATTTTTCTGAAGGGGATCAAAAAGATATATATCACTAGGACCGGAATGAACATAAATGGAGGTTTATTGCGGACTGTGGATGCACGGATTTATATTATTTGAAAGTTACTCAATATTGATTTTCTGAAACTGAAAAATCAATTGTGAATTAAATTTGACCGGAACATCGCACATGTCTTCAAATATTGACTACTTCCTATAAAGACTAAACTGTCGATGACAATGCACCAACTTAATGGGCTGTTTTTTTTTATACGAAGAAAAAATGTTAGCCATATCTTCATGTGTTTGTGTAGTGAAGCAATACCAAAAAAGAAAAACAACAGTAGTAAAATTTTTATATGAAATTTGGTGAGATAAAATGAGGTGTTGCTAATCTGAAGAAGAAGAATTTCAAGGAATTGAACGATTAAAATAAATTCACTGAAATTGACATTGGTTACCATATGATCCCTTGAATCTTTATATTTCATTTCTTATATTTTTATTACTTACATTATATGACGTTTTATGATTGTTATAGTATTCCATGTCTGTCAGAATATTACATATATGAGTTCTGTAAAGTTGAACAAATTGGTCAAGAAACACCTGGAAAATCGAAAAACCTGGAAATGTCAGGGAAAAACCTGGGAAAAGTCGGGGAAAACCTAAAAAAAACAAAATTAAATCAATAGAGAATCTGCTCAAGTGTGATAAAGGACAAATTGAATAATCAAATGTGACAATTAAATTTCTATACTTGTAACGCGATTCCCTTTCCTGCAAAATTGAACAAATTGGTCAAGAAAAACATAGAAAATAAAAAAACTTCTAAATGTCATGGGAAAACCTGGGAAAAGTCTGGGAAAAACTTAAAAAAATAAACAAAACTAAATCAATAGAGAATCTGCTCAAGTGTAATAAAGGGCAAATTGAATAATCAAATGAAAATATTTAATTTCTATACTTGTAGCGCGACTTCCCTTTTCTGTAAAATTGAACAAATTGGTCAATAAAAACCTGGAAAATCGAAACACCTGGAAATGTTAGGGAAAAACCTGAGAAAAGTCAGGGAAAACCTAAAAAATAAACAGAACTAAAACAATAGAGAATCTGCTCAAGTGTAATAAAGGGCAAATTGAATAACCAAATGAAAAAATCAAATTTCTATACCATTCTTCCCTTTTCTGTAAAATTGAACAAATTGGCCAAGAAAAACCTGGAAAATCTAAAAACCTGGAAATGTCAGAGAAAACCTAGGGAAAAGTCAGGGAAAACCTAAAAAAATAAACAAAACTAAATCAATAGAGAATCTGCTCAAGTGTAATGAAGGGCAAATTGAATAATAAAATTAAATTTCTATATTTGTAGCCCGACTTCCCTTTTCTGTAAAATTGAACGAATTGGTTAAGAAAACCCTGGAAAATCGAAAAACCTAGAAATGGGAAGAGTCGGAAAAACCTAAAAAATAAACAAAAGTAAATCAATAGAGAATCTGCTTAAGTGTAATAAAGGGCAAATCGAACAGTTCATCTCGAAAAAATACCGTATAAAATCACTGAGATGTCTACAAATTGAATAATCAAATGAA
Organism: Leptinotarsa rubiginosa; assembly: GCA_015342145.1. Taxonomy (NCBI): domain Eukaryota; kingdom Metazoa; phylum Arthropoda; class Insecta; order Coleoptera; family Chrysomelidae; genus Leptinotarsa; species Leptinotarsa rubiginosa. The sequence continues at coordinate 6,607 of WOGL01000630.1, forward strand.
AAAACAATTAATTTCTATACTTGTAGCTTGACTGCTTCACAAAAAATGTATTTAAAAAAATACTTCCAGGGAATTATTCACAATAGAACTGCTGATTACCCTGTAAGTACCTTGTTTACTTTCTAACTTCAAAATTTTTTCAAGAAATAATTAAGAAAGTAACAATAAAACTTCATATCGCCTTATAATTTCACTAATCTGGAGTGCAGGCTTCACGGCCGGTGTCTAACAAATTCTGCGATAATTTCGGGTTTATTACCTGACGTTTCGTCTGCTACTGCGGCAGACGACGAAGGCTGGTCTTTGAAACGTGGTTGCGTAACAAGTATTGGAGTTTTGGAGCCAAATTTGTTACGAGTTTTAAAGTATTATTTGTAGAAGAAAATAATTTCGAATAGTTTGGTCTATATAAGATACGTAGGGATGGTTTTCAACATTTAAACACATAAAGAAATGGTTTCTGTACTGTTGAAAACGGAAATGGGCGAGAGTGTGAAATTTCACTTTCGTCGGCGTTTTCAGAAAATTCCAGTGTAATTTACAAACTCAAATAAACAAGCAAGAAATCCAAATTTTACGGCCTTTCTCCTTGAGATAAGGATGAGATAAATAATCTGGTTTGATAGTCCCCTCGATGATATTGTGATCGGTTCGAAATCAAAGCGAATAAATTCAATAATACCTAGAATCAGATTAATTCTCAATAAAAGATATTTATAAACAGATCGTGCCGACAAAGGGGTTTTCCGTCGATCACGGCTATAATTGAAGATTAGGGATTTTTCTTCAGATCATTTCGATTTCCGGATTTATTGGGGTATGCGATAATGCAAAGCAAATATCTAGAGCTATTTGATGAATCATCTGAATCAGCATCATAATGCATTGGCACGTTATTCCGTTTAACAGTGTTTTTCTTTAATGCCCCCCCTTTTATTTTTTGAACGGGTCAACTCAAAAAATTTAAATTTGGGATAATGAAATTAATGCATGATTAGTTGTTTTTGAAGTGAAATTAATTGACAGATGAAACTTTCAAGATGCGACTGAATTCAGGATTGGACGATTCGGAAAACGTTCATTGAAAATCCTTTCGGTCTCGTGAAAGTTACGCGTCGCACCGTAAATAAAAATCGCTTCACTTTTTTCTTCCAATGGATGAGAATTGACCATNAATATTACTGGAGTTTTTTCCCAACACCAAATAGTTATTTTTAACACCTCGACACGTGTTTCGATCACCAAGTGATCATCCTCAAGAAGATTAAACTGAGTTTAATCCTACTAGTAAAACCGAACATTAAATGAGAATATTCTAACTGAACAATGATGTTCATTGTCGTACTGACATTTTTTGTCGTTTTTATAAACAAAAAATAACTTAACAAAGTTTTCCCACAAAAAATGTGGGAAAACTTTGTTCCTTTCTTCGGAAGTAGCCAAAAAGTTTTTTCAAAAAATCTTCTATGGGATTCAGCTCCTTTGACACAGGTGCTTTTCTTTATGAATTCCGACCTTGGGAATCAAAGCACCCTCTGATCCGGATCGATTTTATAGTTCTGGCCTAACAAATAAATGTTTTAGAATATTTTAATTGGTCATAAAAAAGGTTAGTCACCGGATCGGTTATACCCCGGGTTGATATTCAAAGTTACAATAAAAACAGCATTAAAACCAAATATTAATATGAATTATGTCGAGGCGAACATAAAATTTTTAGTGGCGGTTTTGGACTTAATATCACTCCTATTGTGTTAATGAAATCTGTGCGGTGAGGTCTGGCACAAAGGTAGGCCGTTGTTATGTGTATCCGTGGCAATTATTTTTTTTATTCGGGTATAAAATGAGTCGTCTCATTTTCATGTAACAGAAAATGGATATAAAAGTTAATAAGTTCGGCACGGTGAATAATAGTTGAGCTAGTTTTATATTTTCCTGGTATTCGTACACAAAGAATCAGGAGGAGCCAAATGTTTATATATTGGTCTGAATGATGTATACTCGTATTTGATATTAGGAGGATATGAAATGTATTGTTTTTATACCTTGGTTATCTCAAAATTGTCTAAACATAATATGAAAATACTGAAATAATTCAACAATTTTTCTGAGAAAAATATATCTATAGGTATTATTGGACAGAGTAAGTACAAATTGCTCTAGTACGAGTAGTATGTAGAGTTTGCAAACAATTAATATTTTTTCATCGGCCGAATAGTAGAATTTTTCCAAGTCCAACTGTCTGAATCGAATTCTCAATCATCTCCACTTCTTGCACTTCGACAATGGGAGACACTGTATATTTGTGAAAACTCCTGTCGGCACAATATGCGAATAAAAATTGTTATGTTTTTTCACCCGTCTCTATTAAAAAAGTTTCTGTTTCATGATCTGTACTTTGAAATAATTGGTCACTAAATTGGTTTGGATCTAAGACCATCAAATCGTTCAACGATTTTCTGGTGTATGTAAGTGAGTAAACAGCCCGTTCACACGATGCGGTAATTCACCGTTTCGGTAATTTTAACGAATCGGTGCAAACCGTATGACAGTTTCATACAGGAGGCTTTGTTTCTGAAAGTAGGCCACATTCTGGGTTCTCGATTCATTTTTCGTATAGTATTTTAGCAAGATGGACGTAAATACGTTTATAATTTTGTATTGGTATCGTCAAAAAAGGCGTAGATCAGTTACTAGAAAATATTGGATTCACCCAATTGTGAGTCAAAGATACCGTTTGGGTGCTTACCAGACTTTAATGGGGCAGTTAAGAAGAGATGAAATAACATTTTTTAATTATTTTCGAATGTCGTCGTCTACTTTTAATGAGCTGCTGAGAAGAGTGAAAGAAGATTTGAAACGACAAGACACCAGAATGAGAAAGAGTATAAATCCTGAAGAGAAACTGGCTATCTGCTTGAGGTGAGTATTTACTAAATTCTTTTACCACAAACAGAAATATTTTTATTAAAAATATAAGTTTATTACATAGAAACAAGTTACAAATTTTTATAAAAACTAAAATATATTTTAACTTAACACAACATACCTATACATATTAGTCGGAAAAATGTTAAAATTGAGAAAAATTTGGATTGTATGAATATTCAGAATCTTGAGTTGACACTGATTCTAACGATGCTACAGAGTCTGGCGACTGCAGTGGCGTAACTGTTGTTGTGTTCATCAGTGTTAAAGTATTGGATGGTGATGCATCAGTTGAATTTATAATTTGTTGAGACAAATAAGTATGGCTTCGCCATTCTTGACTGTTCCAGAGGTCTTGCTGACGTTGTTGAGATAGAGGAGGGTTAACAGGAGGAGCTGATGTTCTTTTACGCCATTCCTGATTGTACCAGTTGCCGTTCTGTCCTTGGGTGGGTGGAAGGTCGACTGGATAAGACGCTTTACTTTTAATATCTTGCAGCAACTTTATAACGCCTGCTTGAAATTCCAGCGTTTGATCGTCATTAAGCAACGAAAGAGTAGGCAAAATACCCTTGAAAAATGCAGTATGGCGGTCCTCCCGCTCTTTAGGCACATTCATTTGATGGTCTATGAATTTTATCATTTTGGTATCCACTTCATTTTTTATTGAAAACTTTCGTTTTCGTTGTTGTAACAAGCTTGGCTTGCTTACAGGCTCAGAAGTTGTTTCTCGATCTGCTGCATTATCCTCAGCTCTACGCTCCTGATCAACAGCTGTACCTTCTTCATCAGTAAAATCTGTGGATGCGCCTCCTACTTTTGCATTATCAGTACTTTCGTGGGCAACCGATAAATTTGTAACTTTTTTCAAGAATGACATTTGCTCATGATATAGATATAACCTTGAAGATTTGGCAGAGCAACCAGATGCTTTTTGCTCCTTTTGTTTTTTTATTGCTTTCATCCAAGAATCTCTGGTTTGCGTCCATTTCTTTAGTACAAGTTTACCTGAAACAAAATATTAATTAATTTTTTTTTTCAGATACTTGGCTTCTGGATGTTCATTTAAAGATCTTCATTACTCATACCGAGTGGGTGTATCGACAATTAGTAATATTGTGGCAGAAGTTACAGAAAGTATATGGAACAACTTAAGGAGTGAATTTATGAGTTTACCAAATACAACTGAAGCGTGGAAAAATTGCGAGAGGATTTCAGCAGAATGCAAATTTTCCTCATTGCTTGGGCGCGGTGGATGGTAAACACATAAGAGTGAAGAAACCGGCAAATAGTGGCTCAATGTTCTTTAATTATAAAGACTATTTTTCAGTTGTACTGTTAGCAGTCGTAGATTCTGAATATCGCTTCATTTACGTCAGTGTCGGGTCCTACGGCAAAGACTGTGACTCTTCGATTTTTAAATCTACAACTCTTTGGAAAATGTTGATCTAAAACTCTATGAAAATACCAAAACCATGTCCTTTACATGAGGGATCAGAAATAGAAGTTCCATTTGTGCTGATCGGCGATGAAGGCTTTGGATTACACGAACATTTATTAAGGCCCTTTGGTGGAACTCATTTAGATAGACAAAAACGAATATTTAATTACCGCTTGACGAGAGCACGAAGATACGTCGAATGTACTTTTGGTATATTAGCAAATAAATGGAGGATTTTTCACCGACCTTTGGATGTCCACGAAGATACTGCGATTCGGATTATAAAAGCTTGCACCGTACTACATAATTTTGTGAGAGAGAGAGATGGTTTAAATTATGAAGATAATAATTTGGCAAATATTAGCGCTTTAAATAACATAGCAAATATACAAACAAAGCGAGCTGGTCCTTCTGCCAATTCAATAAGAACCATATTTTCAAACTATTTTATATCTGAAGCCGGGTCGGTTTCCTGGCAAGATGAAGCTATTACCACCCAATAACTTTAAATCAAATAAAACGGATTAAACTTACCAAACTCCTGTCTTTGCTTTTGTTCCATTTCCTTGAATCCCTCTTTTAATATAACGCATATTTCCCTCCATGCCGAGTCTTTCAAATTCTTGTTCTTATACGACTCCAATGTTTTATCCCACAATGCCGGTCTTTCTTCAACCAAACTTATTAGCAGTTCTGTGTTGATCGTCTCCATTGCACGCACTGCTTTGTAATAAAATCAATCATAAAATAAACTATCGGTACGCTATTGAATTGTGTGCGGAGAGATTGGGAGTATCCAACCTCATACACAAGTCAATAGAAATATTCTCGGGCAGTCAAGCGGCGTTGGGAAGCTCTTGGCTCCTACCGATCAACGTCTAAATTGGTAGCAAATTGCCAAAAGCTACTCTCCTCGATGGGAATACTCAACAGATTGTATTTGGTCTGGATTCCTGGCCATACTGGCCTGAAATGCAATGAGGCTGCTGTCTTGTAAAGGAGGGTGCTGCAAGCAGCTTCATCTTACCATAACCTGGCATTGGCTTCGCTTTAGGCTTTGCCAAACGAAGATTGGACATCTGGATGACCAGAAGATTTATGGACTTCTGGCAGAATCTTCCAGGATTGGCTCACTCCAAGGCGTTTATTCACCCTTCCAAGCTTGATATCAAATATTTGTTGGACTACAGTAGGGATGAACTACGATATCTAACAGGCCTTCTCACAGATCACTGTCATTTGAATCATCATATGCAGAGACTTGGACTGTCGGAAGATAGTGTGTGTCGCATCTGTTTGGAAAATGATGAAACAGCAGAGCATATACTTTGTGCCTGCCCTGCTGGGGACCAAATCAGGTTTTTAGAGTTCGGCAGAGCCATACTCTTACCATCTAACCTAAAAGACCACACTCACCATACAAACTAATGGGCTTCGTTAAGAAGCTGGGTTTTTTTGGTCGAGTTTAAAAAGGTGTGAGTCACAATAAACCCTTGCTATTTGCGGTGGAGGGTCTAATAGACACACTCACTTTAGACCTAACCTAACCTAACTAACCTTCTACTGTGCATCAGATTCTGTTTGTCTCATAAATGGAGAAATGCCTTGATCAATACAATAAATATGGCTTTTTCTCAACTTATTTTCTATAATAATCAACTCAATCACCTCAAAAACCATACAATTATTTTCATTTTTCTTCAATAAAATCACCAGCAACCATCAGCTATCAGTAATCAACTTAATCCACACATATTCATAAGCTATTATACGAAGAAGGTTTTGGGTATGCGTTTTATTACCTTTTTCTTAACCTTAGTTTCGAAAGTTGTAATTTGAGAACTTTCAATCAAATCAATCAATCAAATATTTGAAGATGATAGTTATCCAAAAGTTTTTAAATCATCATTTCAAAAATGGAAAAATCCAATTATTTTTCTCATATTATAACATTATAATTATGAATTTTCAATATTAACTCACCAGTCATATATTTTATAAGGGGTCTTCCAATAGGGACTTCTGAACTCTGACAATTGCTAACGGCCATATTATTGAAGCTACATCTGTCAAATTAGTTGACCTTTCGCAGACCACAACTTGGAGAATTCTCTGAAATGATTTGGACCTGCACCTGTACAAAATTCTTTCCCAGGAACTGAAGGTAAACGACCATTGACAATGACATGTTTCAGCTGAAGGGGCTCTGGAGCAATCGACAACTGATCCTAATTTTCATTGATAAATCATCTTCAGCGATGAAGCCCATTTCTGGATGAATGGGTACATGAACAAAATTGTCGAATTTCGGACGATACCAATCCATATGAGATCCAAGAGCGTTCAATGCATCCCAAAAAATTGATGATCTGGACACCAACGACATGTGGTTTCACACAGCTCATGCCATATTGGATATTCTGCACGAGCCATTTGAAGGCATGGTCATCTCATGTGGAGGTGGTGTGACCACCAAGATCGTGCGATTTGACCCCGCTGGACTTTTTCTTGTGGGGTTTTCTCAAGTCGCAGGTGTATGCGAATGAGCCACAAACCACAGCGATTCTCAAAGTCAACATAACCCATGCTATTGGTCAAATTTAGCCTGATTTATGACCCAGAGTCATGGAAAATTGGACTTTCGAACGATGTTATATTCCACACATAATGGCATCAATAGGTCTTTCAAACAAAAAAAAGTATGTTGATTATATCTCATACACTTTGTTTTGTTTAAACTGTAAGATAGGAAGCGCTTGACGAAATACTCTGTATATAATATGAATATAGTAGAGGTGGTGACGTAAGAGAATGTAACGATACATTTTTTTTGTTTTCTGAGTATATTTTTCAAGATAGTTATTTGATGCTTTTCACCATACTCATACTCATACTTTTCCGTCATATTTTGTATGTACTTTCTGA
>WOGL01000631.1:0-13850 GCA_015342145.1 Leptinotarsa rubiginosa
ATGATCACTTGGTGATCGAAACACGTGTCGAGGTGTTGAAAAAATAGCGATTTGGTGTTGGGAAAAAACTCCAGTAATATTCATTTCAGAAAATTCCCAAATATTTTCCAGCTGTTCATGAAATATTAAATACCCATTGGAACGACAGGTCTCATTAACAACCTTCTCAAAATGCCCTGTCTGCGCACAATACAATTTACCTACAGCATTCGTTGTTGATATCCGGGATCCCAAAGTTAATCTTCATTCGTAAGAAAAGGATTACAGCTTTGTGGGAAAATATTTTTTTCTTTGCCTAAAGTCTTCACTTCAGGCAATATCACATGATTTACTTCTTAAACTGTTTTAGTTCAATAATACAAATGGACATTTTGACATTTGTGTTTTCCTTGAGTTTTTAGGCGACATCTTGTGGTAACGGTCCCACCGAATCAGTTGCAAAAAATTCTTCTGCCCAATACGGATGTTCGTTCGTATTAACTCGATGTTTATTGTATTCAACAACCAACCCCATTGTCTCGATTAACCACCAAGAGCCCCTCTTTCAATGAGACATGATAACAATCAAGCAGAGTGCTGGTGGAGTTCCTGCTGGAAAACTTCAACTCGCTACCGTCTCTATAACAGTGTAGATAACGAGAGTGAGCAGGTGCGCTCTCATGCTTCTAATCGAGATTTAACTGATTAAAGGGAAGGGATGGATTTCGAAGGGTGCTGCTCGCTCAATGCTATTCTAATTAATTGAATGTCGCATATGTTTTACATGCTCGGAAGCATTTCTTTATTAACTCGCTTTTTATAATACATATGTTTAGCGTATTCGCTCATTAATAAATAATTCAATAATCATTGTTTGGCATTTTTCTTTGTTTTTATTGAATCTAAGCTGAAAAACATCAACTGATAAGTAAGTTGTATGCGAAAGCTCGGTCCGGACCTACAAGGTCCCCAAATCTCTCCAATATTGACTGTGGGAATGTGAGAAAGATCTATACTAGAGTTATCATTACGTAAATGTACGAATCAAATATGTATCAGATTAGGTGGTCATCATTTTAATTACTTGATGAAGAATTAAATTACTTTATCAACTAAATCTTCTGAGCAAAATTGAAAAACATCCCTTGTATTGAAAATTTGAATGAATATATAATAGTTCATGAGCAAACCAAACCTGACCCAGTATACATTATAATATACCACTGAAATTGGAGAATTTCAAAGTTTTGAGTGGTCATAAATAGTTGCGTAACATACACACTTACAAGCCCCAGCTGGATGGGAAATAATTGATATGGTGTACTGCTGGGTCCAAGATGGATTAAGAAATTGATAGGGCTGAGATTCAAACCTTCCCAGCCCTTCGTAAGCACCCCCACCTACTTTCATAAAAATGTATATGCTATAAAGACATGTTCTTGGGAATGCCTCGAAAAAGGCACTTATCATGAATGTAATTATGTTTCATTATTATCAGACAGCCAAGCAGCAGTAAAAACTCTGAAGTCGGTCACTTGTAAATTAGCACTGCAAAATCATTGCTAAGATATTTGCAAAGAAAAATCAATAATCTTGATTCCTGACAGTAAGAGTTGTTGATGCTATAGCTGTGCCACTAAAACTGCAGAACACGATTCTTTTGAAACGCGAAACGTTTGAATTCCTTGAAGGGAATTGCTCGCAGACCTGAGAGGTCAAAGGAGGAACTAGTCGTTCCTAACAACAATAACTGAGAGATGGCGAGGTTCTTGAATTCGCTCTCAAATCCGTAATAAACAGTCGGTTCTTCAGTTCATTAGATGCGTGCTTCTATAAGCTATTCAGCGAACTCTTTGGCTCTTTCTTGATGTCGTCAGGGTACTCAATAAACTCGTGAGCTCGCAACTGTTCCTCATCAAAAATATTGTCATATTCTCCTCCAGGATAGCTGCCATCAACGTCTCTTCCAACACGAACGAACGACATCAAAGCCGGCTTCGTTCCGTCATTTGACGTAATCGCACGACGGAGGGATACTGTTCATTAGCGAGCTCGGAATTGCCTTTCATCTTTCCATATGCTAGATAGAGAGAGCGAAACGTGCGTGCTGTGGTTAGATAATAATCCGACCTCGGCGAAAGGGGATTATGTGTTTGGTAATTAGAATTCGGGTTGCGTCTTCTCTCCCTTCTCGAATAATCCGTCGATGTGTTCGTCCGTCGGGCGAGCGAGGTTATTGGAAACGCGAGATTGATGTACACGAGGTAAGAAGGGTTGGTTTTTGTTCGAGAGGGATAGGAGGATGTTTCACTTGACTTCTTGACGAATTGAGTGGTTAGCCCTTCTCTCTCCATATGTGATGTATTCATTGTTATTTTTCCCTGACTTGTGGAAAAACGTATGCAATTCCGCACATCCTTATTCAATTAACGTCCTCATTACTTCACAGGTATGACGTGTCTCTTAGTTTTTATCGTGATTTATTTTCATTAGACTTTGCCACGTAGAAGGAGCGTTTTTTAAACCGCACGGCATTCCACCGATAAGGAAACTCTCACTGTAAAATGCTCTTTATTATGATCAACTTATTTATGAGTCACACCTTAATATAAAAAACCTTGTTAATTCCTAACTCGCCACAAATTCCGAATTTTAAAGGTTATCAATCATAGGAGGTTAAACTCATTTTATGATTAGGGGCTGACTAATCTCGCCTGCTCTTTCGATGTATTAATTTTTCTAATGCCGAGATTGTTGGAAATCCGATATTGGATTTCTAATTGAAATGGTATTCTTCAACATTTGATACGACAGGACGATATTTTAAATGATTCACTAGAATATTTGTCTCCACGAAGGGCGTTGGTTTATATCCTGTGTAGGTGTGTTGAAACTGGCCTGAACGAATTGTTCTTTCAGATAATTTGGTTTACAGCTAGTCTCCAAGTATGCCCCTTTACTATATGTGAAGTTTTTTCCTTATACGAGGAATTGGGCGATTCGGATATGCGGTTGATTACCTCGTTCACGGGCATATGGGGCGAAGACAAATATATTGTTTATCGTTCGCTTCAGCCTAGTTTGAGGAATGATACTCTGAAAATAATTCGATGTTTAATTATGAAAAATCATCGACTTCATGTTGATGATGACACTACCTTGCACTGACAAGTGACCAACTAGCCCGAAATCGGTCTACAAGTGTGTTTCGATAATCGATTCCAGCAGTTGTATCGCCAACAGCATATGCAGGAATCACTTCTGTGAAGAATCCTGCACTGACACCTATCGGAAAAAATAAAAAAATCCCCATCATGTTGATAGCCAGGGAAGTAGTTGTTTTCTGATAAGTGTCAGACCTACAGTGTAGGTAAGTTGAGACTGGCCTGAACGAATTGTTCTTTCAGATAATTTGCTAAATAACTTTTCACAAATTAACAAGAGGATGCTAATTAACAAATAACCAATTCTCAGAGACTTAGTCCTCAATTATATCTTATACATTTCCATGTGTAATGTTTGCCCATTGTATGAAATGTTCTCACTTCTCCCAGAAAGTTGTTTACACAATGATTATGACCTCTCGACATATCTATTCGTGTTTCAATAATGTTTTGCGCGGGTTCCTAATATCTTTCCACGTGCCAGTGAATTTCGCCGCAGGGTCAATGCCAGTTATCGTGAATCATGGATTCAACTGTAGAGAACACGTGTATATAGAGTGGCCTAACGAAAATGAGACAAGACATTCTTGGCGTAATTTTCAGAAAGCATTTGTGAAGACTGAATGATATGTCTTTTGAAAGATTCTTATTTGATAAATATAGAGATTAGAAAATTTCGACACTAATAACTAATATAAAGGGTACTTTAAGTTGGCAACACTTTTTTAACTGGCGGCCATTTTGTCAGCTGTCAAGTGATTTATGTTTTGTTTGGTTTGGCATTTAAACATGAATAGACTGACAACGCTTCCAAATTGTGCAAATTTATTTTGAAAATAATGGTTCTGTGTGAAATACGTATCGTGCACTACGTCCATTTTACGGTCAACAAAATCATCTATCAGAATAATTATGGAACGTTTTCGCACCACGTTTACTCTAAATAATAATACGCATCCACGGAGAAGTCATTGCTGCTGTAGAGCGTAGCGTAGGGGAACACCCGAATCAGTCTATACGCCATCGTGTACAGGAATTGGATGTGTTCTTGCACTTTATGGAAAATTTTGCGGAAAGATCTTAGTTTGCGTGCTTACAAAATCCAACTCGTGAAGAAATTGAATCCACACGATCACACAGCAAGGCGTGAATTCGGTGAATGAGCCCAAAACAAGATTGCCGTTGATCCCGATTTTCATAAGCGAATTCTGTTTAGCGATGAAGCTCACTTTTGTTTGAATATGCATACGTCAATAAACAGAACTGCCATAGTTGAAGTTATGATAATCCTCAAGTGTATGTTGAGACATCGTTACATCCAGAAAGACTGACTGTTTGGTGTGCTTTATGGCTGGTGGAATCATTGGTCCGTACTTGTTTAAAATTGATGCTGGTTAGAACATCAATTGAACAACCATGATGTACAGGAGCTGTGGTTTCAACAACAATATGTCACAGAGCTCATGCCACAATTGATTTATTGAAGGAAACGTTTGGTAACCGTATAGTTTCACGTTTCGGGACCGTGAATTGGCCTCCAAGATCGTGCGATTTAACGCCGCTAGACTATTTTCTGTGGGGATATGTGAAGTCGCTAGCCTACGCCGATAAGCCCGAAACGATTGCCAATATACGGCCACAAATATTGGAAAAAGTCATCGAGCTACGTTCGAGCCGGCCTTAGCGGTCATATGCCAGAAGTCATATTTAAATCATAATGCCAGAAGATTATCTTTCGAATAAAGTGAATTACTACAATCTTCTCGAAATTTTCAAAACTTANGTGCGATTTAACGCCGCTAGACTATTTTCTGTGGGGATATGTGAAGTCGCTAGCCTACGCCGATAAGCCCGAAACGATTGATCACTTGGACGACAACATTCGCCCCGTTATTGCCGATATACGGCTACAAATGTTGGAAAAAGTCATCGAAAATTGTACCTCCAGATAAGACTACGTCTGAGCCAGTCGTGGCAGTCATATGCCAGAAGTCATATTCGAATTATAATGCCAGATTTTCCTTCGAATAAAGTAAATTTCATGTCAATTCAAAAATTCATCTTTGTTTTATTCAACTTCAAAGTTCTATACCACCCAGTATATTGAAAACTCCATCAAAACAGGAACAAGCTTCAGTTACGTGAGCATCAATTGAAGATCTGGTGTGCAGGTTTGCAATAAGCCAAAGTATATGTTAGGAATCACACGTTAAAAGGTAAGACCTCGTTAATACTTAGCTCGCACAAGTTTCGGCTTCTGAGGGTTGCCGTTCGTAGGGGTGCGACAGCTGGTTAACGGAAAAACAGATTTTAAACAGAAAACAGATTAAACATGAAAATCAATTTTCAATCGTGTATTGTACAGTATACATTTAAATCAACACCAACACTCAATGACACTTTAATGCCTATAGAACAGAATAACAAAAAGTCACCTCAACTCGACAACTCAACAGAGAAAGACAGATATTCATCAGGAAGGTCGGTACAGATGTGTAAAGAAGACTACACCTTCCGCATGTATACACGATTCTATTATAACCAATGCCCCAAACTGCAGATTCGGATGACGAATCGACATTTTTCCCGATCACGCTTTCAGGCGTGTTTACGAGGTTGAGTTCGAAATCAATATAGTATATATCTGTTACTAATTGCGAAGAAGCCTTCCAAAGCGATTTTTCTCAAAATTATTTTGAGTAATATTAGGGTGGTGTGTTTCGTTTTACGTTTGTGTGGCTTATTAATTCAAATCGCTGAGAACACCCTATTCCCGAAATGAACTGAACAATAGATTTTTGACAGTGAAATTTTGACAGTGGCATACTGTGATTGTACTCTGAGTCAGAAAAATGTATTGTGGAGAAACAATGCATGACTTTTGCGTCACCATAATGCATCTGCTCACTAGTCATTACGTGTTCGTAATTTTTGTCCAAAAAGAACACCGTAGTCATGCCTCATCCACCGTATTAACCAGATTTGCCCCCCTGCGACTTTCCCGTTTCCAAGATTGAAGAGATCTGATAAAGGATGGCGTTTTGAGATGATTCAGGAAGTAAAACCCGAATCGCTGGGAAAACTCAAGGACATACCAAAAAGTACAAATCAGTATTGTTTGGAGGATTGGAAAAACGCTGGTACGAGTGTATTTTATCTGAGAGAGCTACTTTGAAGGGGGCAAAATAGAAATTGATGAATGAATACATTTTTTGAGTAAAATGTAACTTCACCCTATTTTTGGAACATACCTTGCCATGTAGCAGTAGTGTTACCGAACATGAATGGCAATCTAAGATATTTCTAATTCTGGAAATCTACCAATCGCCTTAGTCTACTTGAAAAGCAATATTTGCAACAAGGGTTTTAGAAATTGCTCTGTTCAGCTTTTCACATAAAAATAAAATAATTCCAAAGTTTCTGTTGATATCTCTAAAATGAAAATCTATCAAGTTGCCTGTTAGTATCCTTATAAGACCCGACTAGATTATGCCGCTCGATATGTGAGGGTTGGTTGTTGAATATCCATGGGGGTTGACAAACACTCATTGTATAAAAGATGAAATGCGGGTTAGGGTATATACCAAAGGGTGTTGCACGTTAGAAAATCCAATATAGTTGAACCGTAACTGAACAGACGATGAAGATAAGTGCTGTTGAATGCTTGATTTTGATGTGATTGTTTATTTTGATTGATATTGAAATGAATCGTCTATTTTACGAATGGGTTAGACTGGATTTTCACTTAACACTCGTTACCATCCTACATTTTTTCTTAAAAAGTTAGTTGAATCAAAGCAACTAATAAAGTTGCGTGATAAACTCATGAAAATTGTTTAAAATGCATTCTAGAACACATATTCAACGGTATAATTATGTAATGAGCTATCATATTAAATATCTAAATTACGGTAATAATACTAATTCATAATGGAGATACAGAGTGATGATTATTAAGTGGAGCATCGGTACATTTTTCAGAAATATAATGAGGGTGAAGTTTTACGAAATTTTGGCAGTGTTATAAATAGTAGAATAGAACAATAAATCTAACTTCTTTTCTTAATAACAATAGTATAATCTGCATAAACTAACGGGTCTTCCAACAGGGACAATTGATAACGGCCAACTTACAATACAAAATATTTTTCACAAACACAAGTATAGTGAGTACAAAACAAACCATTAATCATATTCTGACTCCTACAGAAATCTTAAAAATAGAAATCTCAAAAATGGCGCTACATGTTTTTGAATGGAAGCAGAGTTTGAATCAACAAGGGTGAGACGTCAATCTGAACATCATTGTAGGGAGGAACCTACATTATAGCTACCCATTCATTGACCATACTAGGTGTTATTGATGAAACTCAGAACTGGTCTGGCAATGTCGTGAAGAACAAAGAACAATGGGCATATGATAAATGTGTCAAACATAGATCAACTCCATATGTGGGCCATTTGTCAGCTGCAGGTATATTAGAATCATTGGTATGGAACCAGATTAGGAAATGATAAGGAAACAAAGAAAATGATTTCACACGACAAAACCTTCATGAAGGGATAGTCTTAGGAAAGAACTTAAGCACTGCTTTAACAGAGCAGGGATCGTGGCTAATCAACGAACATTATTCATTCAAACAACACCAGAACAAATACAGGATGTATAGGTGAGAATTTAGTTGCAAATAATGACAGCAGAAACAGCAGAGACAACTCATCATGTTTTATGCGAATTGTGAAGCAGTGGATCACAGGAGACAAGCAATTTGTCATCAACCAAAACTATTCTGGACGACCATCAGAAATATCTAACTAACGACCTGTACAAACTTGCCGAGAGAACAAGCTTGTGGGTGTCATGAAAAGATGTATAGGGTTTTTCCTACAACTATTTCGTTTAGAAACAATTCATTTCGTTATTGATTTTTATTTTTGTATTATAAATTCATTTTAGGAAAGTAACTTTTTATAACTCTATTATCAAGCAGTCGCCCAAATATCCGTCTGCTTGGGTTTTTTATGTTTTTTCTTTTATTTTAATTTTTACTTAGCATTTTTGTATTTTTTTATCGTATGTCATTGAAATGCCCTCTTCTCTCGAAGAGAAAGTTTATTGGCGAAAAAAGCATATGGTTATTTAGATCGACAGGTACCAGTTGGTATGTTTCAAGTAGGTACTCATTGTTAACACTTTTATGGTTTTAGACAAAGAATTCGTGCACAAGTGGTTAACCCTTCTCGACTTTATTTATGACCCCGGCTGTTCTGAGATTTCGGCCAGCAACTTTCTTATTCAGGGGTTTCCGCCAGGAACTAAAGCCGATCTACAGTCTCCTCGCTGATCAAGAAAAGACTTAGCGTTAGTTCCTCGAGGTTACCCTGTAATTTTCTTTCAGTCATTGTGTTTTGTGTTAATAGATTTTATCGTTGAGTACGCTGAATAATAATTCACCTATCACCAGTCTCGACAGATGAAATAAAAACTCGGTGAGCTCATTAGGTTGATGTTTTTTTGCTGAAGGCTTGTAAGAAATTGAAAAGTTAGGGTTTCCAAGCAACATAACACCCCACCCCAGTATTATGATGCTACACTAATCTTCATCGTTATTTTCAACGGCGGTTGAACAAATCGATTTTAATTAACATCAAACAGAAACTCTTTAATACCCATAACCCCATATATACCTTTCACACAGCCACCCTTCGATGACCTTATTTGAAAACAAATTGAAATGAACACGATCCGTCGGCAGATCAAAAGGAGGGTCCGCCTTTTATGCGTTACAGAAAGGGACCGGAACTCCGAACCCCAACAACTTTCAACCCCATGTATATTGGCTCGAAACGGCAAGCTGTCGTTCGATGGGATAAGGGTGTGTACCGAAGTGACAGCTGATTCAAAAAATTTCCGCTAATGATTTATAATTCGGAATTGTCGAGGGGTGTAAGAGATGCGGAGCGTGACTTGTACTTGTTTTACCGCCCAGGAGCGTCATTGTTTTCCTTTTATATGGATGTAGCGATTACTGGATGATGAAGAGGTTGATAAGGGGGTTTCATTGAAACTATTAAGTATCAAAAGTGGCTTCAGGCTGGACGGGTAGACAATACAATCAATCATAATGATTGCGGTATAATAATAATGTTTACTTGCGGAAGATATCAGTAACAACGTATACGACGGTTGCCTTTTATATTTCGGCATTAGAGAACAAAAACAAATATTTAGTATGCTTGTATCTAGCATATGTGCTAGTATGCACCATTTCCGGTTGCATTGTAAACGTACCTTTTCTTCCAGTTCGATTTTTAGTGATTTTGTTTTACAATAAAAAATATCTTTTGACATGAATTAATATTTCCTGTCATCCACTTCTATTTTACTATTAGTTATTTTCAGAATTTCTCTTGCCATTCGGTTCAAGTAACTTCATTTCTGAATCACCCTTTTACTGTACTAACTCTAGTCTGGTTGATTATGTTTTTTTATCTTCCGAAAACACTGAATTACCTAATTATCGTTGCCAAATAATAGGGGCATTATTGAGGCCACATGGCATTGTGATGAAATGTAAATGCTCCACATCTTTTAGTAAGAGGCAGGTGGCCTGTTCTTTATCTTTCTTCAAAGTACAAGTTTTGGCTTATCAAATTTCGTTGAAAATTGGTAATGCCCATCCTTTTCAATTTCCGAAATTGATCAGTTCATTGAAGATGTTTCTCCTACGTTTATGAAAAAGAAATTGTTTTTGGATTTTCAATTGTGAGATCCTGTATCTAGAATACACTATGGAAATAGTGGCGACATAAATCAATGACGTAACAAAGCGGACGTTCCCAAACCCCTCGGAAAATTGTCTTTTTCTTGTAACTAGGCGCCAGCTGCCTCTAGGCTCTTTTCATCAACAGTGATTGCTTCCACGAGAAGCCGCTCTATGTGTCTTGAATATAAATTAGGTCTGGGAGGGTAGCGGCGTTAGATAGAGGGGTGACCAGCCCTCAAATTACGGCCCTTCGTGAGGCGCGGGTCGGGGAGAAACTATTAGTTTATCGAGTTTCACGGATACGTCGCTGGGAGAGAGCGCCTTTATCAAGTCTGGCCTAGCCGGTTTCGTGTTTGAATAGATAATGAGGTTGGTGCGAGGGTTTTGGAATATTGGTGGTATGAGAAATCATTGCCAGGATGTCAGGAGAAAACTGGTAGAACGGGACAAAAATAAAATTGCCAGTGTAGTAATTTTAGTAGAATAAATATATCTATAATGAGAAAAACAATAGTGTAATGTTAATGTTTATGATATTCAGCTTCACAACATAAGGCCTCTTTCACACGGAGAGCTTCACGTGTCTCGCTCCCGAGAGGGAGAGAAAGGCTCTTAACGCCAAAATGCAACGAGTTCCATGGAGCTTCCAGACGAAGAGTGGGAGCTACCACGTCTTTGGAGACGAGAGCTCTCATGTCTCCTGCACCTCGAGCCGGGAACCTCGTTAAATTTCAGTGCAGATCTTCATGTTAGTATCTTCGAGCTGAATACTATTCTTCACCTTGTCTAGAAGCTCATCAAATGCATTAGAAGACATTCGAGGATAGTTGAAGAATTTTTTTTTTATCCCGTCTAAGTTCTGGATAAAGCGTGACAAAAACTCCTATTGCATCGCGTTTTTGGTTGATTGGATGTATCCAAAACATTTTTGATCGTTGGCGTTTCTGTCGTCGAGTTTGTGTCGACGGTAGAGAAGGTATATGTCAACAGCTCAAGAAGCCAGGATTTGAAAAGGCTTCCGGTGTGAATGGGCGGTAGGTAGGAGTGATGAAAGCTCCCGTACAGGAGCGAGAGACGTGAAGCTCCCCGTGTGAAAGTGTTATAATTCACAGCGTTTTGTTCCAATAAATCATCAGAATTTCGAAATTCCCTTTCTATCGATGATGAAGTCTGTTTACAAATCAATTTCCTCACATCCTGGAGTGTTCGGGGGTATTACTATCTGTAGAGTAGGGAGAGTGAGTGTAGGCCCACAGCACTCAGGCCATATGTGACCCATTGTACATTCTCCCCAGGAGTTGTCCTCCTAGGCCTAGCCCATCGTCCATCCTGTTTTTTTCAGGAAGGTGGGCAGGTCCATATTATGGGGCTAGTGTGTCCACTAGCCCCATAATATGGAGGTGTTCCTTAGTTGACAGTGGCCAGTCAGAAACCATACTGTTAAGCGTAGGTTTTTCCTGGTCATCGCCAGATATTTCTTCGGTGTCAGCTTCCCAGGGTTATGCTGGCAAGACTGCATCCTTGGATTCCAACCCATCTCTTTAGGGATTGAGCATGGATGTGACGTATGGCTAGTTCCGCAATTGTCGAAGTCGTCAGGCCGTAGGTGTCACTGGGTCCTGAAATTCTTAGTCCAGCCGCTTCCTTGGCTAAAGATTCGGCAATGCGATTACCTTTACTCCTGTCGTGTCCTGTATCCCACCTCAGGATAATGTTATCATCTACCGAGGCTTTGGCTAAATCTTGGTGGCACTTTAGTACTAGCACATAGGTTACCCGTCTGTTTAAGGCTAATGGGGCTGGTCTACTAGTGTTCGGGGGTAATTTAGTTCCAAGCATGAGTTCGGAATGAACTGCGGATGTATAAGGTTCATTTCAGATTTCATCATCATCCTAATCATCGGGTGATCTAGTGATCATGCTAAGGACTACTACTGCATATTCACCGGTTTGCATAATTGTCATTCAGTCACTCTCGAATCAACTTGCCATATTGCCCCATCTTACTGAAAGGTAACAGTTGAAGTCTTCAGAAGATAATTTACTTATATCATCACAAGTGTTATTTTGATTGATATTCTAAAATCATTACTCTGAGTGATTAAAGCGCCCATGCAGTTGAAAACCTTCAAATGCAATAGAAGTCATTTTGGACTTTCACATGTAACTCAAAGTCTACGAATTTTTGGATCCTGATGACCAAAATCGAAAATTCCCCCATCTTCACGACGCATGATGTGTCCACTCATCAGCGGTGATTTTTCCCCTCTCGTATTTCTAGATACGCCACTGGCGGAGCCAAACTGCTTTCGAATTGAATTTCTCCCGTTCCGAGCCACAACCTAAAATTATCCGACAGTGAATCGCATTCTGGAAAGTAGGTTCGAGGCGATTAAAATTAATAACTGGAATTATGT
Organism: Leptinotarsa rubiginosa; assembly: GCA_015342145.1. NCBI lineage: Eukaryota > Metazoa > Arthropoda > Insecta > Coleoptera > Chrysomelidae > Leptinotarsa > Leptinotarsa rubiginosa. Next base: position 12,328 of record WOGL01000631.1, read on the forward strand.
TATTATGATGGATTATATCCAGGATTATATACGAATTTACTGTCGACCTCGTTATCTTTTCTCTGTAATGAAGCTATTATATCGCCTTTTTACGATTAAGCCTGTCCGTACGTTTTCTATTCATTTCGTTTGACAGTTTGATGGAGTTGAGTTTAGGTTTATTGAACATGCAAACTATAGGATGGACGTTATTTTTCTCTTCCAGAAAAAGGCCAGCTTGATTGTAAAACTTTCGTAATGGGATTGTTGATCAATTTAAAGTAGACTTGACACTTCTAAAGTCTTGAATAATTAGCTTTGATAGTTTCGTTCGGAAACTGTATTTAATTTTTCTAGAAAGCAAGACTTAAAAAATGAAAATGGTAACATTAACGAATAAAACAAAAAACAAAAGTATAAAATTCAACAATTGCTGCTGCCTCTTGTCGAGATGTGGTACAGTTAGTACCATTTCGATCGATTTTTTAGGTATGGAACACGTTGCCCTTTACTAGTGCCAAAAGACCTGAATTTTCTCCAAAAACCCAATCGCATGAAGGTCGCTGAAGACGTGTTAGAGCGTGCCAATTCCGACCCCCACATTCGTAAAACGCAGCTGATGTTTACTGTTTTTTCCGAGCACCGTGGTGTTGTCAAGTCAAGTCAAAATATGCTTTATTGTCTGAAGATTCATATATTATTGACAAAGCTTGGTTAAAATAATTAAATACAAAAAACAAACAAACAAAGTTACATATGTAAGCTATCGCTACTTAGTCAAATAAAACTACAAACTATAAAATAATATACAATTTCAAATAGATACTGAATATATGTATATGTAACAAAATAGGGCAGAAAAAGATAACAGAAACAGTTTGTATTTACTTAGCACAATACAACAAACACATTAGGAAAATAGTCAGTAATCATGTATTTTCAAAATTTCCAATATTGATTACATGAACTGTATTGAGAGTCAGACACAAGTCAATCAATCAATCAATCATGCTTTATTGTCCAAGAACTCCTTATCGACAAAGCTAGTGAAACTTTATGAAGTCAACTATGTTGAAGTTTTTAAAAAATATTAAAATTATGATATACAGTGAACAATCATTATAGGGTTAAAAAATGTACATATACGAATACATATAAATAAAACAATATATAAACCATTACAGATAATAAATAAATAAATCATTACAGATATGTAAGCATCTGAAATACTAAGAGTTAAAATACATTATCGTAATATTCCTATCGTAATATTAAAGTCATACTCGTATAGTATGCTTTTTGCAGAAGTACTCCTTTAACTAATTTTCTGAAATTTTTAAAATTTGCTATTGCCCTATAGCATATTGAAAGGTGGTTGTATATTTTTTTGCTCTCATATAACAAAGAAAATTTTGTAAATTCCGACTTCCTCTCGTGTGGTAAACGTGTGTCATTATTTGCTGCTGACTTGGAGTTTTTTTTTGTGAATTAGGCAAACGGTTTCTAAAAGGAATAAACAAGGTACAGTAAGAATTTTCTGACTG
>WOGL01000632.1:0-13841 GCA_015342145.1 Leptinotarsa rubiginosa
ACAAATAATAAGACAAAAAGTTACATTGGAAATAAATTTTAGGGGTTGCGTTTTCCACCCCTTACAACCATGGGGTGAACCAAATAAATTACTGGGTAAGTGTCTTTTTGGTAGTACAGAACGTCAGGTTAATTTCAATATTGTAAGTTTTTCAGTGCTTGTGAAAAAAATGGTTATACAAATTTTATGTACCCCCTTTAAGGGACTGTATCTTAACGAAGGATGCTCCAATGAAGTTTCTTTATGTGAAAGATCCTATCTTTTTTCGATGAGAAATCACCTCCTTAAATGTTTTACTCTTATTCAGTTACACCCTTTATATGAAAAGCAGAAATTAATTTCATTTGGTCAGGATGACTATCGATTTTTTTCTATGGTTTTAAGGTACGTGCTTCTCGTCAGTACCATGCAGTTCAACTCAGACGGAGTCATTAGCTCTATCTGCAGTTGAAGTAGTTCAGTTGATGTCATTCAAGGAAATGGCACGTTGAAGTGAATTTTCATACATATTGTTCAAACAATATAAATACGTATGCTCTTGCTTCGAAGGGTGTCTGATTATAATAAAATTAATTAAAAAATGATTTTATTCAAATAACAGTGAAATTTATCAACTCAAGCATGTACTGATAGATAGACTTGAAATATGTCCTTGTTATATCCTAAAATATTGAAATTTTACGAAACAGTTATTATTTTTCATGACCAAGAAGACTAAAGAAACGAATCAAATCATTGAAAAAAACAAGAGTAGGAAGCCTGGGTGTGTAGCATCATCTCAAGAACAGAACAGTCGAATTATCGATTGAATCAAGGACTGTATTATTTGAAATTTGTTTTTGTATACTTGGAGATCATTACCTCATATATTGAAAACTGGCCTATTTGCAATTTGTCTATTTGTACTAAGCGTTTATTGTTTTTAGGAATACTTCAAGATGTTTGGATCCTCAGAGGTACTATTAGTCAAAATGATAAAAAGTTTGGAAACGACTCAAGAAATTTACAGAGCCCTGCGACTTGCCTGGTAATTCTGGCGATGAAAGAATTGCAACCACTGAAAGAGTGGTCCAGTGCAACAGTTGATAAGGTACCTTTGTTATTTGATTTTCTTTCCAGATTTGCAAGCTCCCCATTTGAATTCCTATGTCTACACCAATATTTTCCCGTTTGAAAATCGAAATAATGTCGGAATATTCTACATAAGTAGGGTCTGAATGACGAAAAAGTGACTAGAAATGAAAATTTGGAAAACACTCATTTCAGTTCGGTTTAATATTTATTTTCTAACCATCAACCAGCTCAATTCCAATCAGCTCCCTTCAACGTATTCATGAGAGAAGGGGAAGCAATCAGTTTAATATAGTTAGCAGATCTGATTGACCAGTACAAAATATGGACCACTACTCAATATATTAAAATTTTTTGTGCCATAATAAGGGAGTTTCGAGTATAGTGTTCGAGTCGGAAACCATATTGGAGCATTCAATTTATGTTATCATGGGGGAGGAATTCGTTGGGCAATTGAGGAAACTAATAAGTGTTTGGGACCAGCATTAGGAATGTGGCTGAGGTCAGGAATGATGGCGTAAGGAAGTTTTTTAAGGATTCGGTGGTTGTCAGAGGATGGGGATCTGAGTGGGCATCTGGGGATCTGAGTGGGTAATTGGGCTCAAGAGAGATGTGGCCGATATGTCTACTTGTTGCTGTATATTGTTGAGATGTGCATCGTCAAAGTGTGCGTCAGTGGGTAGTTTGAGTGTTGTATTCAAGTCCTTATGCAATTCCCCCGTGCATTTTACTTCGAATCGAAAAGTTCTTACCAAGTAAAGCAGCCACCTTGGTTCCATATTTGTTCCAAGCATCCTGTTTCTTCTGTTGTGTGATATTTTGAATGAACATTGTTCAACATTTTTGATACGGAAAAAAGTAATTGAAAATTTGTGGAAATCATACTCTCAAGACCCTTGTTTCAAACGCCACATTCATTTTTGTACTACTCAAAATTTTAACGTACTTGTACTGGTTTTAGTCACAATTTTCATCGACAAATTGATGAAATATACTCAATAAAATGAGTGAATATCATTTAATTTCATCAATCACAAATAATTTTTCAGGTCCTTGATTTGGGAGATCAGTTCTATATGGAATCTGTCAAGAAGCTCAAGGAAATTGGCTCTTTTGAAGATAAGATGCTCATGCTTACTGAATTGAATAAAAAATTCAAATTGTCTAATATGCAAGCCTTGTTTGAAATTGAAGATTGCGATATCACTGGAAAAATCAACCCTAGTGACGATGAAAAGGACATAAGCCTGAAAAAAGTAACGAATGACTTTACTGTACTGAACTTGTTCTGATATTCATTTTCAATAATTATTATCATTCCAGTTTGCACGAGTTTTCTAAAATTACTGATATATGCAATGATAATTACAATTATTTTTCTTCGAGATATTGCACAAAACTTCATGAATCTAGATAATGTTGTTTTCATCCAACAGAAGATCAAAGTTTTTTTCAACGTATCTTCAGTTGAAAATTTCTGATGGGAATGTCTTCAGATGTGTCAGCCCTCTCTGATGAATTACTGCATGAATTCAATAGATTATTCACAAAAATGAAATATGCTGCTTCTAAATACTTTTTCGTTTTTAATAATTTTTTTAATGAAAAAAGCTGATCATTTTATAGATACTTAAACACTTCGGAGGCCAAAATTTACCTCTGTCTTCAGTTTTCGAAAATTCAATCATATATTGCAATTTTCCTTTTCAGAATTTGCCAGTTTTAGTTCAAAAAGTTGGAAAAGTTGTGTTTTTCATAATATGCACACGTTTTAACCCCACTTGTGAGGTAGTGTACTTGGCGCGTTTTTAACGTGATTTTCCCGTTATTTATTCTTTCATTTTTTTAAGTACAATACACAAGCACTACAGAAAAATACTTGAGGCGCTCTAAGAGCGGTGCCTGTGCGAACGTAGTGATTTGAATCGTAAGACATTAAATTCATTTGGAAAAACGCTCTCAGGAAGTTTATTCTACACAAACGCAGTTCAACAAATGAAAGAGTTCTTGAACAGTAAAGTTCGAGGTGTACTGAGTTGAACCTCAAAACGATGAACAGCCATAGTCCGTCGCATATTTCTGATATGTGCCGCTCTTGGTGGAATCAAATGTGCCAAGTAACTTGTAACACCCGTGAAAGCATCTATGAAATAGAGAGAAATCTCCAACCTTTCTTCGATGTTCCAGGCTATCAAGGTTGCACGTGATGTTCGCGTCTCCATTCAGGCGGATGCCTTTTTTCTGGATGGAATCCAGGAATTCGAATGCTTTTTTCGATTACAGGAATGAATACGAACAATACTTCTAGCTATAACATTAGTCGTAAATTCCCATTTACTATACATACGTATATTGGACTGTCATTTCATGAAGATAGTATCGTTTCTATTCTACGTAAAGGGTACAAGGCCAAATAAAACCATATATTTTTCTTTCAATCGCAGAGAAATAAATAGTATCAATAACTAGCGGCCGCCCCGTCTCCGCACGAGTGCAATGCCGATACTAACTATAAATTTATCCACTGGAAATTTAAAATCATAAAGAAACAGTGATGAAAAGATAATTTTGTTTTATGGATGTTGGTTTTTTTCTCTGCGGCTTTCTTATTGCACATCTACAACATAACACGATCCTAAATACAAAATTTCAGCCTCCGGAAATATAGCGGTACGGAGAAACAGTGATGAACAGGTAATTTTCATATGTAAACGTGCCCCTATTATCCTTAGGGGGGCGCCCCAGTTTAAATATTTGAAAATCCTTTATGTTGCACAATTACAATATAAAATGATCCTACATAGAGAATTTCAGCCTCTGCAAACGAGGCGTTACGGTGAAGCAGTGATGAACGCTCCTTTTTCCTCATAGCTGGCACCCCAGTTGGAATATTCAAATAATTGATTATGCCACTGGTGGGAGTAATGAGAAAACTATATTTTTTAGATACTCGTATACAATGTTTAATTCTCATATTCTCCTTAGAATCAGATATCTCATTACAATTCGGTCATCCTGCACTAAAAGGCAAAAAATACAATTTGTCGTTTAGTCAATGAAGCTATTAAGGTAATATTTAATGAAAAATGTAATGATACATCTTTGGAAGTTTACAAAATGACTGATAATATGACTGAATCTTTTGGTACTGTTTAAAAAAGCTAAATTCGTATGTAAATTGTTTAAAAATCTTCTGAAAGGTAATATTCGATTATTAAAAATCGTTAAACAAATCATAATACAAAAAATTCCAATAATATTCATCTTGATGTAATACATTTCACCAAAGGAAAGAATGATACGATTTCAAATTGTTTAGAAGTTTTCAATAAATTGCCTGAAAAAGTTAAAATATCTAAAACAATTCGTTCGGTATTGATCCATCACATGGAAATTATATGACTGATCATATTTTCCCATTATCAAAAATTGTTAATAATTCCTAATAACTTCCTTATATCAGCATAATCCCGCCTGGAAGTTTTGTATCAAATAAATCAGTAAGCCTTTTATGTGAATTGCAATATTTTCAATAGAATTGGGAAAGAAAGGTTTTTTCTTTCTACTTCTCCATTTTGTTCAAAAAAATGTGGAATTATCCAAAGAAAGAAAGGAAGCAATGAACTTCAAAAAATTAAGTCTATATAAAGATGTGTAGATTATGAGAAGAATTAACTTTCAGACACAAACTGAAAAGAAAGCCCTCTCAAAACAGCTACATTCGTAATGGAATTGAATCAGATATAAATCACAGGATTGCTACACAATATAGTAAATGACAGAGGTGAAATTTCACTTACATGGAACACTGTATCGGCTCTTCAGTACCAAATCTCGATAACATTATAATGAAAACACAATTAATTCATAAAATTACGACTTTGTCACGAATAAGTGTCATCGATGACAGTGAGTAGTGACATTCATTCAGTTATATGATTAAATCCCAACCATAGGATGTTTTAAAATGTTATATTCTGTTTCAATATTTCGCCCTAAAATCAACATATATGGTCACATACCCGTGGTTGAATGTGGAGTTGTTCGATACAAAAATCTGTTCAGGGCAAAATTCAGGTCAATGATTTTATTATTTCGAAATGCATTTTTCAATGGTACAGATGTTTGACTGATAGTTGGCTAATTTTATTTTCTACACAATTTTTGCGAGATTTGGCCAGATTTTCAATATCTATATTCATACTTGGATACAGAAATCCTGTGATTTCATAACATTATATCGTTTCATGAATATAGTCTCGTTTCAATTCTACGTGAAATGTACAAGAAAGAATAAAAATATCTCTTTAGTTTGGTTCGCAAAAAAATAAATATAAATAACAATATATTGCAAATACTATTCAATAACGAACAAAGCTATTATTGGAGATGATGTTTGTGATGTGAATTATAAGATATCGGGAAAAATTAACATAACATTTCTTTTTACAATTACAGGTGGTAGTAAAGTCAAGATTGGTTTCAATGTATTGTCAACTAACTTCTAACCCCAGTCTTTTGGATCTAGTTGATTACTCCTTTTTGTCTCGAGTATTTTTCACAAAACATAGAATCAAAACTTATCTAAGCAGAAACTCCAAAGATAAAAAAAGACAATGATTACTATTGGTGATTAGGTACATCTTGTAGAATGGCGACCTAATTTTTAATAACTTCAGCACTAAACTGAATGTTGTTTCTCAAACATTTCAAAAATAAACCGTTGTTTCACCCTTCCTGAAAAATGTTACTGTATCGCAGCCAGTTATTGCGTGTAAAATAGTATTGGATGAATTTATTTCCGGCTGATGTAGAGCTTTCCCAGGTTTTGAAAAATTTATTATTTTTTTGGTTAGAGTTTGAGCAGTAAGTGATACCTGAAAATCATTGTCTTCACTAACAAAACCAATTGTTGTTAGTAAAGTTGATCAGATAAGATAACAGGAGATGAAGATATTGGGAAAACACATTTTTGGCTTTCTCGTTTACATCTTCATACTAAAATATTTTCAGCAATTTCACTATGAAGATAAAGAAGTAGAAAACCATAAACCTTTTTTTCCACAAACTAATCTCTTCTTGAAACATTCTTCGTTGAATATAATGAGGATGTTGAACATTTTTTTATTTGCATCAGCTTCAGTAATCTGTGTAATTGGAGTACTATGCATGTTATGAATACAACTTTTTCAACTTTTTGAATCGTTCCATTTCAGAAACGGTTACCCCTTGGAAAAAAGCATTATCTATAATTATTGGCTGAAAACCGAAAAAAAAAAACATATTTGCGAACTTTGAGTTTGAATTAATTTTTTTGCAGATATGGGATTGATAGATATTTTCTGGACAACTTGTCAGGGCTATATACACTTTTCTACAGTTGCATTGATGTACACTGATTCTTGAGTTTACGCCTCTTAACATGTGATTCATTAGTAATCATTTGACAATTTTAATCATGTCAATTGTCTGAATTTCTTATGTAGTCTCGATGTTTATTTTTGCACACTTTCAATTATTTTATCAGGAGTTGAATGTTTTAATTCGTTTGAGGAATATATAATTTGTAATTTTTAGTTGGTGATTTATTTATTGACATTTTTATATTGATATTGACTAGTTCTCGAAGAACAACTCAAACTGTATATTTATCTCTTATATCAACTCCAAGAAAAAAGCAATGAAATATTAAGAATGCTCAAGTATACAGCATATTCTATGCTGAAAAGAATTAAGATGAAGTGAGAAATACGTTTTTCTCGTGGATATTTCCAAAAAAAGATTACTGTGGAAAAAATTATAGAACTGATAAAAACTTATTTGGTTTATGTTATCGTATGTTACCGTAACAAACAGTCATGAGTAATAATGAGATATCGATTGGAACAAAATGACGAGAATACCATGTCGCGGATTTGTCCAGACCACTTTGGGTTTGACCAAGTATGGATGTACCTATACATTTGTTTTTTGGAATCGATTCATAAGTTTTCTTCAAGGACAAAACACAAGCACTACAGGAAAAACCTTAAGGCGCTCTGAGATCGGTGCCTGTGCGAGATCACTTCATCACAAGGAGAACTGAGGAGGAGATTATTTCAAACCCGCCCCGTACTTTCTGATGAAATATCTTGGATCTAGAGCAAATGCTATTCTGAACTCACTGAATAGTGGACCAACCTCAAAGAAATCCACATTTTTTTTTACTATCCCCTCAATGGATTTGCTGGTATTGATATGCTATTGAACAGTATTGATTTTTTTTCAAATTTTTTATAATAATGAACGAATAACAATAATATCATCGTTCCCTCCAACCGATTTCCTGGAGTCCACTAGATACTCGTTGAAACAACAAGATAATTGTTCCAAATTCTTGGGATTCTTGTTGAATACTCTTTGTGAGTTAAACAATAGCAGAATCAATACTCCTGACCGCTCTGGATTGAATGATTCCGTACAGTCTATCTCACGTCTTGTGTTTGTAAATATTTTGCTGGAAAAATCCTCACTTGTTTACTTTGTAGTTCAAGAGGTAGCAAAAACGTAAGTGAATTTCTGGAACTTCAACTAGCGTTTTCTAATATGACTAATAACCAGTCCGTGCAAAGCTTATTGTTAAATCATCTGGAAATTGAACTTATAACAGGTGATGATCGACTGTATGGCCAAACATGAGCCAAACTAACTGACTGTTATAAGAAAACAGGTATAGCTGAAGCACCAGTCAATCTAATAATAACACTGATGATCTTCAAACATGACTCAACCTCGGACAGAAGCACTAAACTGTTTCGAAGGTACGAAATAGATAAACACTTCAATTTAGCAGACCACTATTATAAACTACATGCAGTCATTGTTTACTGTGGTTCTGGTGTTGAATTTAGTCATTATTACGCCTTGGTCAAAGATGAAACGGACTGGTTTAAGTTTGACGATAGTCGTGTCACTAAGTATTGGCAAAGTATTGAATTCATTGGAGCCTCTGGAGACACCCTATATTTTGTTTTATGGGAGAGAGGACATTGGCAGAACAAAATCTCCAGATATTGTGGTGCTGCAGGTTTTTCCGGGTTTTTCTGCAGCTGAAAAAGCAAATGCGCCACTAGAATCGATGAAGTCGCCCCGGAGCGCCAATTAATTTTTGTTGTTGTTTTATAATTTCACGATTTGTATTTTGGATTGTTATTGTTATTCAAACAATAAAAAACAATACAGAATTTTCAAATGTGAACATTTTCAGGGAGTTCAAATATATTTCAACGACAATGATTCAGGAATAATTACATGTCGTGATATATCTATTGCGGTATGGAAGAAAGATAACGTTTTCTACTATTTTGACAGCCATAGTAGAGATGAAATGGGCCTTGTAACAGGTAAAAATCATTGAAAGATCTAGGACTTTATGAAGGGTAATATGTTATTGAGAGAAAATTCTATTGAAAATATTACCAATTACCTATTTCGAAACATTTGTATTATCTTCAATTATCAGTATGAGTTTCAGATTTTGGAATGGCCTGTATCCTAAGAACTACATTCTTGGACGATCTATTGAATATTTTAGTTGCTAACTTGGGTCCTGGAAAAGAAAGCATTTATAATATCAACAAAATTACTGTAACATTCTTGGAAATCGCCGAAGGTGACTTGTATCGTCCGCCTTTGAAAAATTACAAAAGAGTAAATGACCGTTGTTCCATCCTGAGATCACTTTACAGCGAAATTTCGACAAAATATGACGTCAATGGTGGTAAACAAACAATTCCAATGTGCCTTGCTGCTCTTGCATTCAATAAGTTGAAACCTGCTAGTGATTGGACCAAGCACGATTTAGATGAAATTTTAAATAAGGTGAGTCGATACGGTTTTGCGATACGTTCCAAAAGGTGAAAAATTGCCAGAGTTATTCACTATAATATAACCCAATTATTGAGTAGATGAAAACTAACGTACAGCGCTTCCGAAAAATAATGTGTAAATTCCATAAAATCATGGGAAAAACATTCCAGCAAAATGTTTGAACAGGTAGATATTCTCTTCTGAATTGTCATTTGATTTTGTTATTTTCAACCCCTATCTCTCCACCCCCGGGCAACCCTACAAAAGCAAGCCATAGACCAGGTCTACCCAAATTCAAGATGCAATAACGTCAGTTATAGGAGATTGCCATATTTGGGCGAACCAACCAATAATATTGCATGTTTTTTGAAGAAAAAATCCGTAAACGTAGCTTACAGAACGAATAATAGTCTAAGTAAATTTATTAAAAACACTAAAGACAAAACTTCGATATTGGGTAGATGAGGAGTATATAAGCTGACTTGTGGCTCTTGCCCAAAACTGCTTATTTGCCAAACAGGGAGAACAGTTTTCCAAAGAATTAAAGACCATAGAAGTAGTTTTGTAAATAAAAAGACCAATTCCACATTTGCAAACCATCTTCTAGCAGAAGGACATGAGTTCAATAATGAATACGACGTGTTAAATTTAGATGAGAAGTTTCAAATTCAATTTTCTAAAATGCTTAGAAATCAATAAATTCAAGAATTCGGGTAATTTACTGAATGAATAATTACAATTGAATATCTTCCCGTTACTAAATATTTTTTCAAATGTGGAAACTGGGACATAAGCTCAGGTAATTTAATTCATTATAAACTCAGGTACGTACTTGAAATGTAGGTAAATTGTAAAATTAGGTATATCAAGCATTGAAAGACACGTCCGAAGAAGCCATCTTATGGCGAAACACGTGTTGCGTTTTTGTATAACTGTTTAGTGAATATCTCACAATAAAGTGTCTTTTTTTGAATACGTTAGTTATGAATTTCATCAAGTATCGGCCAATTCCATCATATAATACAGTTTATGTGATAGGATATAATGTCAATATTTCTTTCCTAAAGGGAGATGCATTGTACGTTCAGAGCATGGTCGAGTTGTTGACAAAAGAGGCAGAACCTGAAACTGAACCAACACCTGACATTAAATCTGAAGTGGACGGTTCAGGAGACGCTAAAAGTGAAACAAAACCGTCAGTAGAAAAAAGTGATATAACAGGAGATGTAAAATCATTTTTGACTGAAAGTAAATTGGAAGGAGACCCAAATAAACTTGATGATGGAAGTATCACTTTGGATAACGTTAAAAATGAATTTTCTTTTGGTTTGAATAAGTTCAAACTTGAATTCGAGGAGGTAAACCAAGGTAAGACCAATCTTAGGCAAAATTTCTCATTCATGTTGTTGAAATTTTAAATATATTTCAGAACTTCTGGATAGATTGTCATTAAAAAAATCTATTATGTGTTTTATCCACCGTGAATCTCTACTTTCGCACAAGCACCGCTCTTAGAGCGCCTTATGGATTTCCCTGTAATTTTGTCCTTAAAAAAATATTTATAGGATGTCCACTTATTGAGACTTGAGAATTATCATATTTTACACGTTCTCCACATCCAGTAGACAGAACCATATCAACATTTGGAAAGCTTTTTCTATATTTGACCAGCTATATGTTTTGATTTGGATGCCCACTGTTTTTATTCTGATCGAGAACTATGTATTTAGCAAACTTTTGTTTGAATTATTCATTTACAAAATGTTTTTCCATAGTTTTCCGACACGAGGTGAGAAAGACAAACTATTTTTGAACATATTTTGAATAGCAAAGTTAACTGATCATATCAGTCACTTGGTTTGTTTAAAAATCTGTTTAAAATCTGGTTTGTTGTAAACATTCAATTGGGAATCCCAATTCAATATTCATTTTTTAATGATAGTGATCTATCAGTCAATTATATATCAAAGTGCGATGACAAAAAACATGAAGTAAAAATAAAGTACAAAATTGTTCGTCGTGTAGGTCAGAGGTCGGCAAATTCTTTGCCGAAGGAACCAGTCTCAATAAATATAATAATTTTATTAATTTCAAAGAGCCATGAATTTTAACATCTGTGCTTACATCATCATTCATTCGTGATGGGATGTGATATATTCTGCAAAAAAATATAGTCAAGGCCGGTCTACATCTAGTAGATTATAGTTTTTAGGCTTGTTCACATAAATATGTTGGCCAAAGAATGTCAAAATGTCATAAATCATTTTTTTCATTTGATAATATCATTTTGAATAATCATTCCAGTTACCTGAAATTATTGCCTGAAGCTTGGGTATTTTTGAACCTGTCTACGTATGTCAAGCATGACGCAAACGCTTCTTGGCATTGCGAATAATTAAATCAGAATCCATTTCGTCTAATGATTTTTTGAAATGAAGAAATATTGTTGTTTAAACAAAATCAGATTTGGTAATTTCAATAAACCGGTTTTTACGTCTTCTATTCATTTCAGAATAATGGAATGAAATCAATGAATTCACCATCATAGATAAAGAAAACTTCAAAGATCTAATAGAATTTTGTCTGAAATCTAGTAATTTCACTTATGATTCAATTTTTCATATGAAAATTTCGGTGACACTTGTGGAAGACCATATAAAGTCCTATATTATGTATAGTAAATGATATTACATGTTCACAAACATCATTTTTATTGTAGGCAATATTATTTGATTATTTCATAGTGATTATGTGCAATTTTTTTAATTTGCTCAATATTTTCATCGAAAACCATTCTAAGAAGATATGTCTTGATGAAAAGTAACTGAATTAAAAGAAGTACAATAAATTGTTACTCGACATGTGTTCAGTCCCATTGTAACCTAAAAATTTGGTTTTTCATCTTAGAAAACTTGAAAAGTCATGATTTCAAAATACCAAAACGCATCACAATTACCTTTGTAGAAATATTTGAGAATATTTTGATTATTGATATTTCAGATAATTTTGGCATAAGTGTTGAATCCATGCATGCTAGCCAAATAAACTTTTTCTTTTTACTTTCTTTATTTGAAAAGTGAATGAATAATTGGTATGTATGTAGTAATTGGGTACACATTAAAGCACCACTCAATATTTCGTGAACCTTCGAACTCTTCTTTCATTGGAAAAGTTACGTAGAAAATTTATGTTGCCTATCAGTTGTAGTCACGACACATTTACTGGCATACTGCAACACAATTTCAAACCGAATTTTAATTTATACTCAATTCGAAATTCTCAGTGATAATTAGAAAATAATTCTTTGAACTATACAGGGTGTTTCAAATTCGATCCTCATCATTGGGATCTCGGAAACTATGAGAGATATGAAGATGGTTGAATTGGGGTAAAGTTGCGCATTTACCTGACTAACAATATGCCGTTGAGAAAGTTCTGAAATTCCGAGTATATCCAGAGATATCCGAAAAAAAACAGAAATTTCGGAAAATGGTTTTTATTTTTTTCTGGCTTTATTTTTCAAAGGGTTCCAAAATAAATTGCACTTTCACATTGCCATCTTTTCCCTGCTACATAATGGTGTTTTTAGATTTGCTATCCGACGTTTCGTCTTCCGGCCACCATCAACTTTATTTTTTCTTAAGGGCGCTACATTGCATTTTTTCTGTTTTGAGTAGAACCAGATTTTACCTTTTCAATGATGTATCATAAGTTATCATTCTTTTTCGAAAAATTGAAGGTATTGAAAAAAATTAATTCTTATCATAATAGGCTTTGACTTTGATGCTTCTAAATTTGACTTTCAATTTGTTACACTCAATGATATTTTGTTATAGTACAAGGCATTGAATTTTTGGCGAAAAATGGCTTTCACGAATGAAGAGAAAAGAGATATGATACAAATTTATTACAAATACGTTAGAAATAGTGTAAGGACATCGAAAATGTATTTAAACTTGTATCCCGAAAGACGACAACCACATCGAACTATGTTCGAATAATTGGATCAAAATCTCACCGAGTTTGGTTCGATTGAAAAGCCAATAAAAAATACGTAGACAGAATCAACAATCAAAATTTGATAAATGAGGTGTGTATGATGTAAATTAGACATTGTGTCCTTCTCAATTTTAATAGAACAAATAATACTGATTAACTAAAATGTAAAAACAAAAGTAAATCACAGTAAATGCTCAAAATGCTGGCCTTGTTCATGATAACACAAATGTGCTCTTTTCCAAATATCATTCACTGCACGATTAATTTCCCTCCTCCTCAATCTTTTGAACTCTCTAACAATCCTGTGTTGAAGGTCATCAATATTTTGATATTCCTTCTGACCATAATCTCTACTTTTCAGTATACCCTATAAAAATGTATCCGTAACACTTAAGTCTGGAGACCTTGCTGGCCACCTCACCGGCCCATTACTCCCTATCCATTTATCACCAAACCTTTCAGTCAGGTAATTAGATACTCGTCTGGTAGTGTGCGGAGGAGCACTATCATGTTGAAAGCTGATGTTATGGTTAGCCAAAGGCAGATCATCCAAACAGTCTTCGAAAATCGACATTAAAAACTGGTGATAGGTTTCTCAATTCAGAATTCCGTCAAATAAATGAGGACCCAGAATTCTATCTTTGTAAATTCCTGCCCACACGTTAATACTAAATCGCATTTGAGGTCGAATTTCTCGGAACTTCTCGGGTTGTTTATGCTCCAAATGTGTTCGTTATATCGGTTGAATATCCCACAATTCGTAAAAGTGCTTTCATCTGTCCAAATTATATTTTCCAGGAAAAGAGGAAAACCAAGTCTTCTTATTATCCCATCACAAAATTCTAATCGCCTTTCGGGATCACCTGGATGCAATTTTTGAAATAAATGTATTTTGTAACATTTTAAACCGATTTTTTTTTGAG
>WOGL01000634.1:0-13838 GCA_015342145.1 Leptinotarsa rubiginosa
AATGAAGGGGTTATATTTTTAGGAGTGAATCATTTTTGGGAAAAAAAGTTTTTGGCTTTCTACTACTCCATCTCGATACAAAAAAAAATTAGAAAATCTTCCATTTTGTCTTGTAAAACATGTTTTTTCACCATAATACATTTGAGGCAGGATATGCAGGAGTTTATGAATACAGATTCATTTGCAATGAAAGAAACAGGCCAAAAACAAAATCATGAATGAACAATATTAAAGTGCTTTTTGATTTTTTCAATTTGACGTTCATGAGTCCGGTCATTTTATTACTGCCTGCATTATATGCAAATTTCAACATTTGACTTTAAATAAGTGAGAAGTGTGACCTGACCTATTCATTGTCCTACTACTAATTTCTCGCACTGGTGTACCAAGTGCAATCAAATGACAATGGTAATTGTGACCGAAACATTTGCTGCACTAGAGGAATTACCTTTTGAAATGATTGTGACTTACATAACTTCACGTTCTTTTCAATAATCAACTGATTTCGGGGAGTAACATTATCTGCTACGTCAATATAGAGTATATAAAAAAATATTTCTCACATTGAACCAGCTGGTTCATATTCATAAAAAAATGTCAAACAAAAGACTGTCACAGTGGCAAATGTTAAAAATGGAAATCAGGCCGTTTTATGACAGAAATATTTCGAATGCACGAGTATTTTGAAATACTCATCGGAAGTTGAGGGAGAAAGAAAATTTGAAAAAAGACAATCATGTGGACGGAGTCCAACGCACTAAAGCCCTATTCTTGAGTAACCCGCAGTTCAATGTATACAGTACACAGAATGAGCTTTTACAAAGGATTCCTGAAATCTGTATTCTTGAGTTAGTGCTAGGGTTCGCACGTTGAAAGGTAATACCTTGTTGATTCTTAGCTCGCACAAGTTTCGATTTCTGAGGGTTGTCATTCGAAGAGGGGCGACAGCTGGTTAATGGGATTTTTAACAAAAAGAGATCATTCGTAGATACTTATTCATATTGAAGTCCAATTGATGCCATTATGTTCAAATGTCTGCCACGGCTTATCTGGGTAGATCGCATACGAAACGTCCAATTTCTTTGACAGTGGCGCATAAATCAGGCTCAAATTGACCGATAGTATGGGTTATGTTTGCTTTGAGGAACGCTGTGGTTTGCAAGTGCAAGTGGTTGTGCAAGTGTTAGTCGATGGTTTACTGATCCAGGGGATCCAAATTCATACACCACATTGCGGATAGTTATCTCGGTAGGACGATTATGTCGACCGTCAAACGGAAGAATCGCGCGGTACATTGCTCGTTTTGATAAAACATTTTTATTATTTGCACACGTTGTTGAATACTGACTGAATAAATGGCAACTAACTTGACAAACGTAGCTTCAACAAGATGGCCGTTACCAATTGTCAAATTTTGAAAGTCCTTATATAACCCACCTTTCGTTCTGGTGTTAACATCAAAAATGCATATCTGCGAACATTTCTACATTGGTTCCATGTTCGTCGAAAAAACATTTTCGGATGACAAAAATCAATCAAAGTCTTTCAGCAATTCAGAGAAACTCTTCAATAATATTCATATTATAATTTTTTCTTGTGTATCATCAGGTATAAATATTACTGGAGTTTTTTCCCACTGGAGTTTTAATCTTCCTCTTCGAAGATGATCACTTGGTGATCGAAACACGTGTCGAGGTGTTGAAAATAACAATTTGGTGTTGGGAAAAAACTCCAGTAATATTCATTACTACACCAAAGGTTCCAAACAGTGCATCATAAGTACAGTAAACGATGTTGGTGATAGAGAAAATTGAATTATCGCTGGCAATGTTCGTTCCTGATATCCATTAACGCTGTCATCCATGAAAAAATTCGGCCCTCGAATGCGTCAACATCTATTCAATCTGATGCTGAGGTTAATTGAACGCTTCTTTTTGGAATTATCACAAAGACAATTCATTCGATGTAAATAATTGTTCCTGTTTTGTATTTTCCTTATTTTGTTGAATACTCATATCATCTCTTGTATCTATCAACAAAATCAATGTATTTTCAGGTAACAAAACAAGACTAGTACACTCAAATAATTTATTATATTTGACTTGTTATTGTAAGAGTTAGAAGCAAATATATTTTAGTTTTAGCTTATATATTTATGATAGACTATGTGTCTATTCTTGTTATCTTTGACAATTCTTGCGTATATTACTTGAGAGAAGATTCAGCAAGAAGAATTTTAATGAAATGGTTCGCATAAAAAATTCATTTAAAATCTATTTCTTTATCTTTCGAACTATATTATAATGAGAAACATATCGTACGCAGTTGATAAAATCAAGAAATATTTAATATAGAAATAATGAATCAACAATTTCTAAAGTCACTTGTTCGATTGTATGAATATAAAAATCTTGATAATTCAAAATTTATTCGAAATCCAGATGTATATCAGAGCGGGGTACATCAACAAAGTATGTACATATCTTTGCAGGGGGGTAAGAAACTGAAGTTATTTCGCTTCTGCTGAATCGTCTTGTTTGTGAAAGACGAGCCGGAATATTAAATTACTTTCCGAGAAGCTGTTTAATATTTACGCCATATTTGCGAGATTTTGTCATATTCGTAGGCTGTATCGTTATTTTAGATCAAATTTCAGTACTTATTTCGTAACTTGAGGCTAACGACTATCCCTAGCCGACCCATAAACTTGATATATTTAAATAATTTTAAGATTATCGACTGAACCAATTTTATTCCGACATTTATTATAACTGGAACGGAATATAGTAGGATAAAAATCGATCGGGGCATCATTTTTACTCTGTAGACTTAGTGTATTATGGAAATACTGAACTTTGATTTAACTTTGTTAACTTTTTCTAATTTCTCTTGCAGGCGGGAGACTTCTGTTTGTAGATAAGTATGGAAATTGAAATATATACATTAAATTCAAAAATTTTAAATGTCTAGCTATAAAGTACTTATGAATTTATATAAAAAAGTTTTTCTAAACTATTTTTGCGTGCCTTGTTCAAACTTTATAAGTGAAAGTAGTGTTTGTAACTTGTGCAAACATATTTGTATGATATGAGCATTATAAACAAAATTTCTAGATTTGTATGGAACCGATAATATTATTATACTATCTAATGTGTCTATCACTTTATATTTTCAATTAAATAAGGGCCGACTAAATTCTTCCCTTAGTCATATTGACTTTTATTACCGAGTGTTTCATTTCTTTCAACCTTTCCCCGTAGTAAAAAACAAAAAAAAAAAATTACGATTTTAAATTTCTAAGAAGGTTTAGTGATGAATGATAATAATAACTTCATTCACAATATTAAGAGTACATTTTTTTAAGGGAACAAGTTAAGTAAAGTGCCTAGGCGATAAGTGCTACTGCATTTGTTTCGCTAACAATAAATAGTATAATGTAATAAAAATAAATTGATGGATGAAGCCGTTACTTCGTGGTAGGAAATCATAATGAAGAAAAGAGAATTGAAACTTTCTATGCTTTTTACCACTTTTATTTGCAACTAACGTTAGTGGAGTTTCGTCCTTTAAGGACATTTCCAAACTTTAACTTCAAACTAACAAAGGTTTATTACATTAGCCCTTATATCCCATCCCTGTAGGTAATAATAGAGGTACGTAGCTTGATTGAGTACCTACCTGAATTTACAATTTACAATGAGGATGTGCCAATTTGAAAACCGGTGAGTAGGTAAACTAAATCGATTTGATTATTTAACAGGTTGCACCCGCAATGTTTAATTTCCAAGGATTCTAAATAATTGAGTTTGTAATGCTTCCTTGCATAGTGCAAAAGTTCCGTATCGTTTAGATTCGGGAACTTGTGGTTGCATGCCAAGGAATGGTTTGAAAATGTCGAATCATTTTTTCCTAGTCTGAAGGACCTTTTATGTTCGCCATACCGTTTTTGGAAATTTCGACCGCATTGTCCCACATAAACACTATATATTACACTCCGGACACTTAAGCTTATAAACTCCTGATTTTTCCAACTTGTCTACCTTATCTTTGGCATTGAAAAGGAAATCAGATAACCTGATGGCATGTGGTCTGAATGCTTTTTCCACATTGTTTTTTTCTGAAGAAACCTGCAATTATATCTGTTCTTTTTCCAAAATATATTAGAGTTACACATTTCTTGATTTCTATATATACAGATTAATATACCCTCAGGTCAAACAACAAAAAATCAAGAAATGGGTAACTCTAACAATTCCCTCTAATGCTTTTATTTTCTAGTGTTTGTAAGAGCAGACAATGATCAACAGTATCAAATGCCTTAGTTAAATCTATGAAATGACAAAGGGAGGGTTTACGTCGTTCTAAAGATTCGTGTATCAGTTCCGGTAATTCAAGTATTGCCTCTTCTGTAGATGTCTAGCTGAAGAACCAAATGTTTCGTCTGCTACTGCGACAGACATCTCTAGTGGTGGTATGTGTGTTGACTGCGAGGACGAATGTTATATCTCGAAGTCTGTAAAACATTCAGTAGGTAGAAGTTTTTGTCCCACTCCTGCTTGCATTTGCTGCTAGGTACATTATCAGCTGAACTTTTTCCTTCAGGCATTCACATTCAATACAGCCTCAGTGTATGTGCATGGACATTTGAAAATAAAATAGATAAATAATGTTGGAAAAATATCATGTATGCGCATATTGTGTTGACAAACATACTCCCTGGAATCCGATTCTCAAAACTCGTGAAGTTTCAGATAGCCTCGTGGAATTTCCCTGGGCCGTGGGAAAGCCCTTTCCTCAATACTCGTAACTTATAATATCAGTTAGTATTCGAGTATAATAATATTATGTACTATCATCTATTCTTTTCAAGTTTTCTGGGGCTCTGAACAAGAAGTAGGTACACGCGTCACATAGGGAGTTCTCTCTCCTGTGTGTATGTCTTTGTGATTCTATTATATCAACCAAAGTTACTAAACAACAAATGCATTGTAACTATATCAAAATCTTAAATTCGATATTCATACTATTCAATTCATAACTGCACTTTGAGTTGAACCGTTCAACCAATGTCAAATATAAAAATTATCCCACTAGTATCATGAAATTATCCGCAATTCTCCCCCTAGTAGAATGACATTATCCGCAAATATCCCCTTCAACTTTTCCCAAATAAAACGCGCCAATTTCGAAAATTGTGCCTATCTATAGGTTCTTTTGATTGCTTCAAGGTGTAGTGTGGTAACCTGAGGTGTTCTGTGGTGAGGTGTAGTGTAATTCACACCAGATTTTGAATCAACTGCAGATTAGTGCAGATACAACAAAGGATGGCTCATGGTATATTGGACAAATTTAGCGATCATTTGACGTCACCACTGTAACCTGTCACCAGGCCTGTCTATACTTTTTGACAGCGGTTTTTCTTCCTGTTGGTGAAATTTTTTGTCGTGCCTGTATTTGGTGAATAATTTGACTTTCCGTTCAATGCTTTTCTAGTGCCATCATAGAAAAATGGACCATCCTTTCTAGTGCATAATCGTTGAATCCAATCAGCATACGAATACCACAATCGAGTGTAATTTACACCACGTGTAGGAAAGTGCTACACTTAGTACACTTCGATGCAATCGAAAGAACCGTATATTCATGTAAATAAAAGTGTACGAAATACGTAAATAAAAACTTCTTTATAAGTTTCAACTTGAAATAAATCTTTTAATATCACTTTGGTTTTAGCAAACAAAAACATAATTCTTAACTAAGAAATAAAAACAAAAATTCAGCCAGTCTTAAACTCAAAATAGATACATTTTAACGCAGATAGTAACAAATTTACTTACAACAGGACAAAACAAAAACTTTTTTGTCAATCTTCAACTTAAAATATGTAATAGTTAATATTATAAACTTTACGGACAAAATGTAACATAAAAATAAGAGAAATATAAAATAGGTATTGCAGTTAATATAATCACAAAAAATGTTTTCATTTTTTCTGCCATATTTTGGCATTAAGCATATCCTTATCAGGTACAAAATTAACACAGCCTCCGCTAGTTTCGATGCCTTCCTTTGATGCAAGAATAGCCTTCAAATTAGACGTATTCAAAAGATTTCTCTTGTCAGTTTTAATATTGAATAAATCACTAAAAATTCTTTCAACCGATGCATTGGAAAATGGCAGTATGAGTAACATGGACATAACTTTTTTTAAATTCGGAAAGATCGGCATATCAGCACTGTTTTTTAAATTGAAAATTGTTTTCCAATACTGATCAGCACTACTAACAGACAAATTTAATGCTTGATAATCTAAAAGAGCATGCTGTCTCCATTCATTATCAAGAGTTTGAATATCTACATATTCATTTAAAAAAGGAAATCTATCTAACACATGCTTTAAAGATTTGGTACTGAACGATTGGGCATTCAAAGGCTCCACTACTGTAAGAATATCATAAATTAGATCATCAAAACGAAAGCGCTCCTTTATGTTAGAAACCAGTTCAATGTAAAATTCTAATATAGTTGTCAAACATTTTTCTAAATCTTTCTCCTTCACATCAGGGTTCTGTTTCATGGTTTCTAAACTTTGACTTGCTTGAATTCCTAAATAAATATTATTTAAAGGTACAAAATTTCTTGAATTTCTATGATTCATAGTGAAAATATTTTGTTTTTTGAAGGAAGATATTTCCATATAATTACTACACAAAGTTTTCAATAATTTTTCTGTTTCTGGTTTCACTTTGTGAAGAAGGGGCTTCTCAGATTGGAATAATAAATTAAAACTAGTTAACAGATCCAAACTGTAGGACATGAATTCTAAGTAAAGCTTGGTAAATTCATTGTCCATCGTAGTCAACATGTTTTCAGTAGTGATAGAAGGGTCTTCAAAGACTGTTTCTCTTAGATAGGCTTTCAAAGGTTCATACTGTTCGAGAACACGATCGACGCATGCCTTCAACGATAACCAACGTGTCACCGCTGGAGAAAGAATCTTATGAATTTCTGTTCGAAAAAATATTTGAAATTCTTTGAATTTTTGCTGCCTTGCTGAACTCCTATTGAAATGACTGCCCAAGTTGCGAAGAAGATCTTCTACAGATCGCGGTAATTTCAAGCAAGCTTTTGAAGCAGCCAGGTGCACCATATGACAGGAACATTTCACACACACAATATTAGGATTCACATCTTTTATCAATGAGAAAACTGAGTGGTATTGTCCTACCATTACATTAGGAGTATCAGATGCAAAACCCACTAAATTTGAAAATGGAATATTTTTTGATTGAAGTGTTAGTATTAAAGAAGTGAATATATCATCTGCCGTACTTCCTTCCATTTCAGTGATATCAAAAAATCTATTTACTATTCTATATTTTTCTTCATCAAAATATATAACAGAATATGCACACTGCTTTTTAGCAGATATATCAGTTGTTTCATCTAATATTAGTGAAAAAAAACAGCCAGGTTCCTGTAGCTTCTTGTATAAGTTATTTAAAAAAATATTACCACATTCGTAAACTACAGCTGTTGCCTTTGTTCTTTTAATGGACAAATGTCTAGCAATTTGTGAATCTGGAAATATATTGGTAAGTAGAGGAGACAATATGTCCATTAAAAGAAAAGGCAAATTGTTTGTAGTTAAAAGCCCACACAGCTTTATTTCTGCATTTCTAATATTTGTTTCCAAGGAATTATTTTTGAAAATGTCAGTGAGCTTTGTGTTGTTACTCACTTGTTTCAAGTTCGTTTTATGTTTTTCACTGAATGCATGTTTTTTCAAAATACTCTTATGTGCCAAAATGTCACATTTACACACTTTGCAAAAAGCCATTTCATGTCCATTTGGATCTGCACTTGATTTAGATTTAGACAGCCAAGTTTTCATTTCGGGTAATTCCAGCCAGTTGGTACAAAACTTATATTTTCTCAATTTCGAAGATGTAAATGTATCCTTTCGGGTTCGCTTCAACACCTTTCGTGTCGGTCGTTGGGTTGAACTTTGTTCTGAATCGGAGTCGTAAGATGATGATGCAGATGATGTGTTCTTGTTCTTAGTCTAAAACATTTCAGTTTAATACGTTTAAAACTTTTTATAGCCTTTACCTTCTTACATTCATCTCTTGTCTATTACCATCACCATCAGGATCTTCTTGAGAAGTGATTGTTTGTATTTGGTCTAGATCATTATATTTCTTCGAATCAGACTGAAATATGCAAAAACAAAAAGGCTGGATATTTTTAAAATTAATTTGCAAAGTAAAATCTACCTTATGCAGCCACCTATCCATTATATTTTGACTTCAATCAAACACAGTTTCAGTGATATTCACCTATAACGAGCTCCTTTGAAACAATTCAATCTATAAGGAACTAGGAGTTCGATTTTATTAAGATTAATCCAAAATTCACAATAAATTAACTTACTTCAATTTATTTAAAAGCAGACAACATATTTTCCCGCCTTTCCGGTATTTATTTTACAGATCGACAGTTGACAGTTGGACTAGTTGGAGTGAGATGAGTTAGGTTAGATCACAAAACAGTCAAAACACAGAACATTTAGTAATTTTCACGGTGCTCCTCGGCGCGCTAGACAAATTTTAAAGAGCGCATGCGCGCATGTGAAGTTGCTCTGAATGCGTTCAGGATTAGTTCCGCGACTGCGAAAATGTCCGAAAATTATCCGCAAAATTTCAGGATCCCCAAGTACTCGAAATTATCCGCAAATCGGACAATTATCCCCTCATTGGCAACACTGAGGAGATGTCTCCCAGTGACATGTCCACCTTCCTGGAAAGAACAGGATGGATGATGACCTAGGAGGACAACTCCTCGGGAGGACGTACAATGGGTAACATGTGGCCTGAGTGCTGTGGGTCTACACTCGCTCTTCCTACTCTACAGATACAGATACGGAAGCATATCATGACATTAAAACAGACAAAACGTTTCAAACATCCTAATAGAAGAAGGAGATACACCTGTATAAAATGATATTTGAAATACACAAAAATTTCATGAAGAAAGTTTTGCTGATTGGAAGTTTCTAAAAATATCGAGCTATGTAATATTCCTACAAAGTAAACAAATGTTCAATAACTTCTAATTACAGTTCACAACATCATAGAATCAATGATGTATTCAAAACCACGTCTTCCTTTATAAACACATCAAGCATGATATTGTCTCATGATTCGAATATTGTTGAATATTCAAAAGTTTCACCATCTATCTAAATATTATTAGAGTTGTACTATGATATTCACACTTATCGAATCGAAACAACCAATTAAATCATAATCTAGGATAATAAATCATGAAAGTAATGACCAGATTAGTTGAACGGGTGCAGCATTTCATTCCTTCAGTATATTTGATCAAAAATCGTGATGATTCACAATATTTATAATTAAGCACGTTCAACAACAATTCCGCATTCATCAGTCACAACAGAATTGATGATAAGTATGCCCTTTACACGTGCAGGGGAGGGGGGTGGTGTTTTTGTGAAACAGTTGAACTTTTCATCATACCAAGAACAACGAAAAATAACATTTAAATTCAACAAGTTGATTTACAAAGCTTTCAACTCAAACCTAATGAATAATTTGAGTTTCTAGCTTTTTTTTTGTACATTCGGTGTCCAAGAGAAGAATAACCAATTCGAGAAAATCGGAAAACATGAGAGCTATAAAGTCGGTTGAATTATGAAAAAGTTGCTCCTTTTAGAGCTAACTGATCAAAATATTGGAACATATTTAAAAACATACTTCCTCAATACTTACCACTTTGCAGTTCAGAGATTTGCAATTCGACATTTCGTCTCTGACAAAGCATCACTAAGTAATTTTAATTTTTTATATGGACCGGGAAAAAGGATAGTCCAATATAAGTTAGATTTTTTGTCGACGACTTGACTGATGTATTACTATAATCGTTCAACAAATTCGATTGTTGATTATTTATTTTTATTTTTTTAAGAGTGGGTAATAGGAGCCTAAAATGAACTTGAAATCATTGGTCTACTGCGCCAAAGGGAAGCAAAGACCATAAAAAAGAGAAGAAGAGAGAATTTGAAATCATGGCGTGGTCCGATTCAATTTTTTTTCTTTGGGTGGGTTCCACTAGCTTAATATTTGTACCAGGATATCTCCATTGACTGAAGAACAAAAATTTATGAAATATAGTACACAAAAACAGATATGAAAATCTAAAGAATAGTTAAAAACTTGAAAGGGTTTAGTCTACTTGCATTGCATAAGTGAACTTAAATCAATATTTTGTAAAAAATCAAGACGTTCTTGTGAAGTCTATTGGATAATTGAGCAACTCACTAAACCAATCGTCGAATTCGAATTTGAACACGAGTATCAACATTTTCCATTTCTTTCTGTACACAGCCTGTATAACTATCAACTTCACTATTAACAACAATTATTTATTATCATCAGAATTTCTCCAAAATCAATTAACAGGTATCCATTTCGTTCTTACAGGAGTGCATTAAATATAACAAGATGAAGAACAGCTGTAAAAAAACAATTATGATTGCAGAAGGACCGTAACGAGCATTCCAAAGTGAAATCAAACTTGTAAAAGTCCAATTACGGCACAGGGAATCAAATAACTTGATGCCAAAAGTGGACATAAACTACCACTACTATAAAACGCAGTATAAAACAATATAATAATTTTTATGTCCACGTTTATGGTCCGAAATATAGCTTTCTCTAATGAGATACAGCGAGAGTGGAAAAATAATCAAAAATTGAGGTTATGTTTACGCTCGGATGATTCTTAATAGGTACAAGAATTAGGCGAAAATGAAAGCATAGCTGTTCAATAATTGAGGTCTCTGCATTAGGAACAACAATTTCGCTTTGAGTGCAACGAATAAAGAAACTATTCATTTCAAATTTGATAACTATCAATTTATAGAATTGTTGAAACTACGATTCAGAATAATTTCAAATTCGACTTTTGAAACCGATTACTTTGTTATCAATATTCATTAGCAAAATATTATAGAAAAATATGTTGTTTATTTTTTGATAGTAGTAGATTTTTAGGGTCAAGTAGTTTATAAAAAAGATTGGTAAATAATTCTAGATTACCGTCTCAAATGATACTAGCCTCAATATTTACCTTCGATCAGGTTCTCCACCACTAGGGTGAATCATTCACACAAATTAAGGCTCTGCGAGACGAGCACAAATAATTCGATTCCCAATAATGGTCAAAAGTCAAAAGTTCCTTTTGGCACTTTTATAATTTCTGAGAGAAGTCTTTAGGGTTTAAATATGAAGTATTTCATTCTCAAACCATTTTCAAGAGACAATATTTGTTTGAAGGCTCTCATTCTCAAGAAATTTTTAAGTGACAAATATATGGTTGTCTGGGTCTGTCAAATAACCTGAACCTCTACAATGTTTATGTACCACAGGTACTTCTTCAATTATGATTATCTGAAGTATATTACCTCACTTCTACATCAATAATAATATACTTCCTCGGTTTTTTAAGAAAACAAGTTCAATAATGGTGATCTATTCAAATCCAGTTAGTCATTCATTAGAATGTTTCAATTTTTAAGTTTTTTAATTTCCATTGCTTTCAAATGGTTCAGTTTCAAACCTTTATTTTGTATGTGCAAAATTTCGAACTCCTCGTTAAAAATATGATTTTTTTCTAAAAGATTATTAGAATATCTTGAACTTGTCTTATTTACATAGCTCTGTTCCTGGATTCGATTTCTAAATGTTCTGCCAATTTGACCAATATATATCTTAGCAGACATTCCACACTTTAATTTATATACTCCTGATTTCTCGAATCTGTATGTTTTGTCTTTATTATTTTTAACATACTTTCTCAACGTATTACTTGTTTTATATGCAATTTTGATATCTTCTTTCCTCAAAAATGAAACACATATAATCGGTAATCAATTATGTTGCAAAAAACTGAAATGAGAATCTCATTAAGTATACTTTCTCACCGCAACTGAATTCTTGATATATATAATGGAATTGGCCGATCCTTGATGAAAATCCATACCTAACGTATTCAAAAAACACTTTATAGTGAGATTTTTACTGAAACAGTTTTACAAAAACGCAACACGTGTTTCGTCATACTGTGAAGTAGAGACACTCCCGAAGAAGCCATTATATGGCGAAACACGTGTTGTGTTTTTGTAAAACTGTTTGAAATCTCACAATAAATTATTTTTTAAATACATAAAATTCTTGATTTGAATATTTATGAAACAATTCCTTTTTCTCTTCTTCAAATCTAAAAATATAAAAAATCTTGAATTGCTCATAGTATCACAAGAGTTGTCATGTGATTTTGAATATATTTTTTTATAAACCGAATCTAATTGAAAAAACATACAGATGTTTTTCAAATTTGATATTATTATGACTGGTGTGCACCAAAAAAGCCTGCCTTACAATTTCGTTAGCATTTGAAATGACTTAAATTCGTAAATTAGGATGTCCAGGTTGCCCCGTAAGGTTGGAGATTTTTGCAGAGAGGATTCCGGGTTCTCAGCTCACTACTGTGAATTTATTTCTCACTAGCGATCCAATTCGACATCACTCAAACAAGTTCATGTTCAGAACTGATAATTTTAATTTCCTATATACTCAAATATAATACATAAGAAAAATATAACCTAAACCTTTAAATTGGTTCTCTACGTAATTCAAAACTACAGTAATTTCTCCATTACGGATGGAGCAAACGTTTACTTAAAATTATTTAGTCGCGCGAGAGTTTAAATTGTGCGATAACTCCTAAGATATTAATTTGAATTAGAAGGGCAATTAGAGATTTATGCTGTCGCGAATCTTTCTCTGAACCTACAAACAAACAATATGGTTCTTTGTAATATATCAAAGCGACTAGGCAGCGTTAACGATAAAAGCTTCCCGGCTTTGCACGAGTAGCATTGCCGGCTTCTCGGGTAAGACATCTTGATATTTGAGTTCTACTTTTTTGATCCACCTACCTTATTGCCCATAGAGTATAGAACTTACAAATCTTCTGAATGAAAAACAAATATGAAAAATTAAAAACAAATTCAAATTAACCCATGCCTCCACCAAAACCAACCTAACATAAAATTCCCAACACCTTGTTTATAACTGAGTACTGATTTCATTGTGGAGGTAGCATTGCTGAAAAAAAGCAAAAAATCTGAAAGCCAATGTAGCTAATGTATGAAACTATATAAAAAGAAAGAAGTTTGTCGTGTGTAATATAAATACGACAGATTAGATTTGCGGTATGCAAACATAATAATGGAAGAAAAATTCAATTGGAAAAACTCGAATTCGATTCGTAACTGCCATGAGAACTGACCTATGGCCCACGCAACTAGTTTACCTCGAACCCTGTGACCTCACGTACGGATCTCACCACTCGACTTAGATTTAGACACTAAGTACTGTCATTCAGTAGAAACCTTCTTTCATTGCCGCTCATGAAATGGTCAAATGTGGCCTGGGCGACCAGAAATTGCACGTGGCTTGAACTTTTTTTATTGTGAAACAGTGGTACTTTTTATCGAATATTTTCATTTTAATACAATTCATTTCATATACAGCTTGAATTTCATTTATTACACTTATGTTTTTTAAATGAATTCTGTGCACAGCAGAATGGGGAATCTTCCTCAAATTGGGTTATTACAGCAAATGCAAGTTTGAACAAAATAAAGTTGAGTTCAATTCATGAGTTTTTCAAATTCACTTCGAAAATTATTCAAATTGATGTTTCAAATGTTGGGTTTTAATTTTTAAAGGGATTTGTTTCTAATTCAC
>WOGL01000635.1:0-13818 GCA_015342145.1 Leptinotarsa rubiginosa
TCGAAACAGAATTCTAACAAGTTCACTGTTTTCATAGATTATGATTTGAAGGAACACCATGAAATCGAATGGAATTACAATAAAAACTATATTATTCCTAAAGCGAATAGCTCAGAACTTCCAATTAATAAAGAAAAATTGAATGATCTTTTAGAAGTCTGCAAGAGTTTGAAAATCAAGAAGCAGTACCACATGGAATACTATTCTCTCAAAGAAAGTAAAAATGTACCTGATATTTTACCCGAGAGTGATATTGAAGACATCGATAACATTGCCTGATTCATGAATGAATATTTTGTGCATACCAGTATCTTTCTTCAACCATTTTTAAATATTATTGTTCACCACTCATGCTCATCTGATAAAATGTGTTTTTATTTTTTAGTTTGTGATGTTTTTGTGATTTTTTAACTCTCTCTCTGAGACAATAATAATCATATTATTATTCATTTTATTTTTTCAAAGTCATAACCACCATGTTTCATTTCATTGCCGAATAATGAAAAGTCATAATTGATTCCTAACCGCCAAATTAAATGGATGTGGAAAGAACTCGTTTTTTGTAAACGCCATCGAAAAAGGCTTAAGCGCCACTCAAAAACTGAAATAAGGCGTAAACGACACTTTATTTAATAACTCTATAATTCCATATTTTTTCTCTCATAAATGGAAAGGACATATAAGAGGAATATTCATGCAAAAATTGTGAAGTATAGTTGAAATATAACACAATCAAACGTTTTTTCCGCCTCCTGTAAAATTTACCAAATGTCGCTTACACCCTTTCATCGTGACGACGCCGATACAACTTTCGATGAAAAATCTGCAAACATTTATGCAGCAGACAATGGTGTGTTCTTGGTTTCGCAGACATGTTTTCACATAAACATATTGATTTGAATCGGTAAAATGTTTCACTTCAATAGTTCCATTTCTCATTCACAATATGCCATATTATCAAGAGATTTTAAACAAAAAGTGTATCAAATTTTGTTAAAAGCTTATTGAAATTGAATACTGAAAACAAATGACCAAGTATCAATTCATGAATAGATCATGGTTATATTTTTTGTTAAAATATCAAGAGTTGATGACAAGAAATATAAGAAATTGTGATCCTATTAAAATAAAATTAAAACTGAAAGAAAACAGATTATAATGGTAGCTCTTGCTTCGAAATAAAATGGTATGTTACAATTCATGTTTGAATTTGTAATGTTATTGATAATCAAGTTTGAATAGTAAATAATGGATAAAAATGTTCAAGTGTGGTGGCTTATTGCGTATGGTTTCCATTTCTATAAGTAAAACTCAATAAAATATTCAAATAGGCCTAATACAAAAAATATATTCACACTTACATCTTCTGGTCCTGAATCTGATGAAGAATCTGATGAGTTTCTCTTTTTTGATGACTTATGTTTAGGCATTTTGAGAATTACTCAATCACGTAAATTTATAGAAATAAATTTTATGGACAACTTATTTAGTGGTTTTTAAACTACAGTTTTAGCTAGCTACACTCTAACTAAACAAATGAATATCGACTCCCGACTACAAGCAACAGCAATTGCCGTCACAGCCACAGCATAGGTTTGCCGTTAAAGCTTACTCTTTCTTCTTCTTCTTCTTCTTGGCATTTGGGTATGATTTCTAGGTCATTATCCAGTTTCGGCAAAAGTGTATGTATTTTGTCCTTCATTTTTGATGGAAGGACTGTCGATCCTTTAGTCTCTTCCACTCTTCACTCGATACACATTGATAATACAGTACGTGTTCAGGCGATATTCACAAAAAGTAATCCAATGATATTTAGGAAAATACAAAAATACTTTTTCTGAGCTGTACAAATTAGCTACTGAATATTCATCTGTACCTCCCACATCGGTCCCATCAGAACAGGTTTTTCCCAAAATGGAACAATTTACAACTTTGAGAAGGAATCGTCTATCTCCAAAACATCTAGATGAAATCATTTTCCTAGTGTGTGAATGTGCCTCATTAGATTAAACTGTGATTTTGCTGTGATTTTTTACTGTAAACTAAAATCAATGTTTCATTCCATTTTTATATATTAAGAATTCCTTTCGAGATTATGAATTTATTGTCCATTCTGATCGTTAAGTTCCATGTTCGATTAAATAGGATATAAAGACTTATTTTTGTTTGAAATAATTTCATTTTACCTCAACTCATTTTATTTTTTGTAGTTTTAAGGCATCGCCTAGGAGGTCATGTGCCTTCAACTGTTAGTCTGTTCTTTATTATTCGTTTTCTCATTTAAATTTTAGAGTACCTGCAGACCTATGGCTTTATAGATTTTATAATTTTGCATGGAGTTTTACTATGGTCTTTCAGATATTCCTTCAGAGAATTTGGTATTTTCAATCGTTGTCTAGCTTCATCATCATCATCACAGTTTGTATGTTTCAGTGGCACAGTTTCACTGTTAGCCTCCGCCTACATTGTTGACATATTCTTGGTTTTTCTCCTGAAAGCAATATGTTTATTAGTTTCGTGTCTGTGGAATAGAATGCCTCCAGAATGTAATTTGCAGTTCCACTTCTTTCAATTTGGTCGAATAGGAATATTACAAAAATCATGTGTTCTGGTAGCACGTTTGGCTGCATGATCAGCTAGTTCATTATCCGATATTTCTTGGTGATTAGGAGTCTATGCAAATTCAATGTGTTTTCCATTCCTTTTTGTCCAGTATATGGATGCCAATGTGGTTTGATCTAGTGGATCACTTTCATTTTTTCCAATTCCGAAGGAGAAATTTCTCCAGGGTTATATGTATAAATCGCTGAAACTATATACTGAGTAAAATTCAGCCATAGTCTATTTTCAAGAGGATGAGAGATTTATATATTTCAAGAAGCACCTCCTCAACGAAAGCTTTCATCAAATTTGATACTTCTTCACATCTGAGGGGCAGGTCATCAACAAGTGAGGCCCATGTTGATTTTTTATCAAGGATAAGACCCAAGAATTTTGTACTTCTTTTGCATTCTAGAGGTTCACCAAATAGTTCAAGTCTGGGTTCTTGGTGGGGTTTCCTCAAACATAGTGTGTCTTGGGTTTTGAGAATCTCATTCCTAGTAGTTTTGTAAGGTATTCTCAGTTTCTTCTATTGACGGAGCTGAGTAGAATATTATCAGATGATCAACACATTAGCTTAGTCCGATCTTTTCTTTGATATTATCAAACAGGGGTTTTATAGCATTGCGAAAAAGAGAATGATCAGTGTGGAACCTTATGGAACCTAGTTCTCTAGGACGTATTTATTGAAGAGAAGATTTTTATGTCGCGTTTGAAATGTTCTGTGTTTCACAAAATTTTGAATGAACTTGGGCATATTTCTTTTCAAGTTCCACTATGTGACCGCTCTAGAATTGAGTAGCACTTCTTCGAAATCGAAGAATATGGCACTAACGTGGAATTTATTAGCGAAGCTGTTCTGAATGCTATTTTCGAGTAAGAATGCTTGGTCGATAGTGCGTCTATGATTTCAAAATCCCACTCGTGCTTTAGATAAGAGTTTACTTGATTCAAGATACCATTACAGCCTATAACTGATCATTCTCTCCAAGACTTCACACGCAGTAATTTTGTGAGTGAGATAAGGCATTAGTTGTGAATATTTTTCGGGTCTTTACTTTTTTTCAAAACCGGAATTATAATCGCCTCTCTCTATTTTTCTGGGTGACTGCTGGTTTGCCAGATTTTCTTGAATCGATTCAGAACAATGTACTTGGATTCTATTGGAAGTTATTTGATGAGATCATACATGATTCCATCGCATCCAGGCTCAGAGGTTTAAGTATTTTTCAAGACTGATTAAAACTCGATAAAAATGAACAGGATTTTATATTCTAAAGTTTCTTCCCTTCAAGAAAATCTCTTTTTCTCTCCTGTTGTTCTTCTTGTCTGCAAATCTCGATCTAGATTTGAGGTGCTGCTTATCGTAGCAAAATTTCCTGCAACTCTTTCGGTAATTTCTTGGGAATCTGTGATAAGTACTTGAGATACATTTGTGGACTCTTTACCTATCATGGTGCGGATTTCATTCCACATCTCTGAAGTATAGGTATCTGCAGTTAGGGATGATACGTATTTTTCCCAGAATCGTCTTTTACTCTCGCACATAATGCGTCTCGCTTTGGCTTTAGCACGTTCATAAAATATCATGTTTTTTTGAGTGGGGTGTCGTTCAGAAATATTCATGGTCTGTTTTTGTCAGCTGTGAGGAAAGCTATTTCTTCATGCCACCAAGGGATTTACTGGTTTGATTTCTACCAGATATGCCTGAGAGATTGTTCTGTGGGCTGCATTCAAAATAGCAGTGCTAATTTCTTCGAACGCTTCATTTATATTGTCGAGGTTAACTTCCCCAAATCGTACAATCATACTCTGTTAATATCCCACTTAGCTGCTCCCACTCTGCTCTGTTCATATCCCACTCAGCATTATTCAAAATCCACCGTTTTGAGAAAAAGATGATAAGAGGGTTTTATTGGGACACTTTATATACTAATAGAAAAGTGATCCGGCAGTACCATTTTAAAATTCAATTTCAACAATTGAGGTCCGATAGGAAGCAATCTTATGTATTCTTGTTGAAAACTAATTTTTGATAAATGCGATGTTTATTCGATAGAACTTCAGG
This sequence comes from Leptinotarsa rubiginosa, assembly GCA_015342145.1. Taxonomy (NCBI): domain Eukaryota; kingdom Metazoa; phylum Arthropoda; class Insecta; order Coleoptera; family Chrysomelidae; genus Leptinotarsa; species Leptinotarsa rubiginosa. The sequence continues at coordinate 4,670 of WOGL01000635.1, forward strand.
ATGTTTTTGTTGTAATCAAAATTAGACACTTTCATAATGAGTTATCCCAGCTAAAAATCTGCTCAGTCACAGGAAGTTGTATCCACAACTGTCAACGGTATATGTTGTCAATATTTCTGAGGTCTCGGACGATTATTAAAGGGGCTTGATGATGACCCTCAGCTTCTAATATTTCGGTGATCTATTTTCTTGATTTTCTATTTAGTCGCAATAAGTGTTTAACGTTTTTGGGCATCAAATAAATTCGGTCAAATTCATTCTATGAAAGGAGTTGATTGATTTAAAATACTCATTGCAACTCATATCACGTATCCAAATTAAGACAGATTCAAAAAAACACTTTAATGTGTTTCGTTATATAATAGCATATTCAGGCGTCACAATACTGTGACGCATCATTGCATCACAGGCGTATCATTGTAAATTCAAGATGGCCGCAGCTACAAAATTGCGGATTACATATTTTTTCAAAACTACCTCAATATGGCTATCAAATGACAGGGCTTGGCTAGTAGAATAGTTGTACACTTTGAAAAAGATGCAAATTGAAGATAGCCGCAGCTAAAAAATGTCGGATTAAATAACTGTATCAACTCAGAATCGAAATACAAGCATGGGTCTCTCACCCAAGTCAAGATCGCAGTAGAATAATACAGCCAGTAGGCTCTCTTACCACGTGATCCGCCCGTGTTGCCGGGGAACTTCAATCGCTCTTAGGATGAGATTCTCATCCAACCGTTCAGTGGTGCAGTATCGAAGGATTCGACGGTCCACGGGCATCGGATTAGTTATAATAAACGGTCGGAAATTGATATTGTCTTTAATTATTCGCTATTGTTATTATTGTTTTCAGTTTTTGTTGTTGGTTATAAGTAACTTACCACAAAATCGTCTATAATAAATATCTTCAAATTTCGTTTTCATATGAGCGCACGCCTATGGTAAAAGATCGAAATTGACTCCGCACTTCGTTTCGAGGTCACCGAGTACTTTGTGAATTTATGAATGAAAGTAGTGGGAGTGGACTTAGTGGTTGATTTTTACTATGTCAAGATTTTGTATCGTGTCGAAGACTGTGTGACGTTGGGGAGGCTAAAAATAGAAAACGTCGTTAGCTGTGTGTAAGTTATAGTTCTGTGGCGATACACCACCCAAGTTGGGCGTAGTATTTACACATTTACTCAGGTTACGCTACGCCCAACGATTTTATTATTTTTCTATCTGATCAATACCGTAGATTGCTGAGAAGAGTGGTGTGATGACTGCTATCTAGAATCTTCCGAATTATTTTTTAGTTTTCAGTATATTATCCACATCATTATTATCCTTGTTTTTTCAATAGAACCGTTTAACATAAAAAATGTTTCCTACTTATTTCATTTACAAATAATGGTAGCTCTATCAACCTTTTCTCGCGGTCAGCTGGAATCCAGTTTATTGCTTCTGAACAACCGTAATTGTCATGGAACCCATTACAAAATTGACATTTTTTCCTAAGTTATCTGTTAGTAAGTACAGAGGCACCTGGAGAAGCAGTTTTACTAGAAGGGTCAACTGGTTTCTTCATTTTAGATGGAACATTAAAACCTGGTGGAGACGAACTCATCTCATGTGACAGAAATTGTCACATTTCGAGGTCTATTCTTTTTTGGTTTTGCGCAAAAAAGTATCGTTTTTTAGATCGGATCGTTACGTCTGATGAAAAGTGGATCATCTATGACGACAGGGTAGGTTCAGGACAGTGGCTGGACACCGATGAGCCGCCACCCAGGAACTTCCTAAAGGCGAAACCCACCAAAAAAGACCATGGTTACTGTATGGTGGACAGCGGCTGGTGTGACTCACTGTAACTTTGTGCAACCGGGGCAAACCAACACAGCAGAGTCTTATTGTGAGAAAATCAACGAAATTTACCAAAATTTTAGTCAGTAGCAGACGGCACTGGTCAACCGAAGAGGTCCGATCCTGCGACAACGCCTGTTGGCCAAAGTACACTGATTCAAATGGCGCTAATTTCGAATAAATTGAATGCGTATTCACTGAGATATAACAGCTTAAAGTAGACTCATAAAAACGAACAAAACTTTTGAAACAACCTGGGATATTTATATGACTCGACACCCAGGGACTCGATTTTGCAGTAACCCTAGTAGAAAAAAGTTGGCATTTAAAACGTTATTTTATTATAATAAATAGGATTGGCTAACAAATGAAGTCATATCAAAATTCTCAAACGTATTTCTCGAACACAAAAATTCACGTAAATTTGAATTTCGTTTCTCGCACAATACAACTTCCATGCGACGCAGTGTTTTATTATTGCTTTATAAAAAAATAATAATCATGTGTACTTCACCATTAGAATAGTCCTGGGAATTATAACCACAACACCAGTGCCAGTTGCTTTCGTAGAAAGGAGGCTTTTGAAGTTGAGAATTTTGAAGCATTTTATATACAGAGTCATGTGGGGTAAGTAAATGTACCCGATTTCTAGTAAATTGCTCCCAGAATAAAAGTTTTAGTTAATTGAAAAAAAATCAACATTTAATCTTTAATCTAATGTAATAAATCTTTATGAACAAAAACAAAACATAATTTTTTAATTCTAATAATAATCGTCATTTTAATTGAAACTTTTAATCAAAAAGGGAGATGCGGACACTTACCCTCATCAGTGGGAAAGTGTCCACATGCCTTCGGTTAAGTGTACGCAACAACGACAAAGTGTACGCACGACAGAAACTTAACTTATTGCACATAGATCACAAGTAAATATGCCACTCTCGTAACTGGTACAGGCTTCGTGCCACCAAGATTTACAAATTGTACCTTCAATCCACACTTCAGCCGTATCTCCGTACTTTTCTTGACATAACGAACAATAGTATTCTTGTTTCGAAAATATATCTGTAGCCTTATCTTTCTTAATATTACATATCTTCTTTGGATTGCTTCTGGTTTTTATGTCCATCTTTGGTATTCTAATCTTCCTAGATTTTTGATCAATTTGTTTTTGTGTCTCCTCCAACTTAAAAGGACTATTGGTGATTATTTCCGATTTGCTAGAATTTTTGCTTGGAGTCTGACTGTATATCGCCTTTGGTGGCTTATATCGAGTAAGGAAATATGAGACTGGTTATCATTCGAAATGTTACGAAGAATAAAGGGCGAAATAATTTGTTGCTCCTGAAATTCTTCTATTTTGTCCATTGGATCTGAAAGTGCGTGTAATGGTTCACTGGCTTTGTTTATTTCAGCTGCAGCTTCCATGTTCCGTTGTCTAGGTAGTGTTGAACTTTGTTGATTATGCACTTCAGCAATAGTTGCAATGGCGTGTTGTTCAGCCAGTGATGCATTTGGTTGACGATGCGTTTCAGCAATAGACAAAATCTCTTGCGTTTCTGCCAAATCGGCAGACGTAAAAACACTTGATTCTTGTGCAATAGATGCAATAGCTAAAGCTCGATGACTTTGTCTATCTTGAATTTCTACTGTAGCTACAGAATTCGAAGTAGATGGATTTTGAGTGACAGCTTCAGATGGACAAAACATATCCGTACCTGAGGATGGTGCGAAGTCTGCTTCTGTAAACAGGGTGTCATAGTATGGATATATTCCAGTGACTCTGAATGCGGAAGCAACAGTTGCAACTTTTCTAAAGGCTCTGTCGAAAATCGAAGATACTTGATACTGATTAATAGATCTACCGGGATGTTGTGCCATCCATTTATCAGCTTCTATTGCGTACTGATTTTTCAGAAGACTGTAAATGGCCCTATCCAAAGGCTGTAGCTTGTGACTGCTGTGAGGTGGCAATGTAAGTACAATGATGTTATTCTGTCTGCAATACATACATACATAATTTCCAGTTGCGCTGACACAGCAAACCACGGTTATAGTTTGTCCACGTTCTCCGGAAACAATTTTATTAACATTTTTTTTTCCTTTGGGTGTTTTTTTGGGCACTGTGCTAATGCCAGTGTCGTCCATATTATATATACGACCTGGAGGAAAGTTATATTTTTCTTGACACTTTTTCAAGTTTGTATAAAATCTATTTACTTGCACTTGATTAAAACCAATGGCTCTTGCTCGTAGTTGTAGTTTGCTTTAAAGCTAAATCCGGATGTCATTTAATAAACTCATAGACCCAGTCTTTACCAGCCATTTTTGTAGTTTTATCAAATTTGTTGCTTATTTTGTTTACTTCTGCAAATTCATAAGCTATCCTTAGAGCATTCAAAGTGAGGCCGTAGAACCTCTCATCACAAACTTTGCAATGATTATAAATTTCTTCCTAAAAANTTACCGTAAGTAGTTAATAATAACATACCTCTTGTTTCCGCGTAAAAGTAGGTTGATATCTTCCCATTGACGTTGCAATGGAATTGAGTTTCAAACGTTTCCTTAACGTACTTTCATCTATCCCAATAATTTCGGCTGCTTTGCATTTCGATTTTCCCTCTTTAATCAACTTCTTGGCTGTATTAATTTGCTCTTGGGTACAGATTTTCCGATCAGGACATTTTCTTATATATTTGCGAGGCATTTTCAAACTAGAACATAAAAATAATACTTGAAACATTGAATTTACTTCAGTGGGGTAAGTATACGCATTTTAATACTGCGGACACTTACCCGCGTATAGTTTCCCCATCCCATCAAAGCAAACAAAAATTAAAAAAAAAATAAGTACGACTTACCTTAGAGAAAACATGTAAATGCTAAGAAAATGGTAATTAATTTCTCCTGTTCACAGTCACTTTATATATACAATTAGACTAATCGTTATAGCTTCACCATGCAAATGAGTTTCACGAAAGTTAATAATATATCTATGCAAAAATAATATCGTCGAATAACTATCCACAGCCCTGAACAGCAAACCTGTGACGCAGTGACGCAGTACTCTCGTTTGGCGGTCAACAGAGAAATAAATGCGGCAGGTCTCGACAAGTTGTCAACCATGGTATTCGCACGCTGTTCACTTTGGACACTTACCCGCTGCGTACGGTTACCCCACATGACCATACCTTAGTTATTTCATTATAAATTAGCTTATTTATTAACTTATAAATTGTATTTTTTATCAATCATCATAAACAACTATTTTCAATTTACATACTTCTCGCAAATGATAAGGGTCTCATGAAAATTTTCCGCCCGTGGCCCCGCAATGCTTAAGGCCAACACTGATTATTCAATAAAAAGATACTCTAAATATCTTATTTACCCCTATTCATGGTATAAAACAGGAAACGAAAACTTAAAAGTTCATAACAATAAGAACTAAATAAGAATACATCCAGAGAGGAAAATTTATATTTTATTTGTGAATATTGATTTTTTTTGCTTCAAAATGGTAAAGAGTTTCAAATTTCATATATGAAAAACTGAAAAAACAGCTTGGGGGAATGTGGAAGAGCAAAAAGAAAATAACTAGAAAGCACAAGATTTAAACGGTTTCACACCGTCAATATTCAACTATTATCATGAATCCAACAGTTAATGCGTGGACTGTTCAAAAAATAAGGTGAATGTTCAAATTTCGTGGGTTAGCTACGTACATTTGATTAGCAATTTTTATTTTTATTTATGTTGGTACACTTGTCTCGAATAATTGTTCACAGTTTTAGCTGTTTAGTTTGTTAGTGAGAGGCATAAAAGTTAGAAGTATATATTGTGCTCGGCGATTTTCTGCTATTGAAAAAAATGGATCAAAGAATTTGCATCAAATTTTGTGTAAAAAATGGAATTGAGCGCTCAAAAACACTTGAAATGTTAACAGTAGCATACGGTGATTATACTCTGAGTCAGAAAAATGTTTACAAGTGGTACCTACAAGCTTTTAACAGAAGGTCGAGAAGATGTAAATGACGACACTCGCCCTGGATCTCCTAGCACATCAACAAACGATGAAAGTGTTGGGAAAGTGAGGAAAATTGTTGGCATATCGGTTGGCTCTTCCGAAAATTTTGGGCATGAAGCGTGTGGCAGCGAAGTTCGTTACACAATTGCTGAATTTTGAGCATCGCTCAGAATTGTTGAATGACGTCAACGGCGATCCAGATTTGCTTAAAAGGTGACAAATCATGGGTATTTGGTTATGACATCGAAACCAAAGTCCAATCGTTCCAAGGCCAAAAAAGCACGCCTAGTTCGATCAAATGTCAAAGTTTTACCCACTGTTTTCTTGAATTACCATAGCGTAGTTAATCAGGAGTTCTTGCCACATGGTCATACGGTCAATTGGAATATTATCTTGAAGTTATGCGCCGCTTGCGAGAAGCAATACGAAGAAGACGTCCGGTATTGTGGAAAAACAATCGCTTCTGCATCAAGATAATACATATGATCACTCGTCATAGCTTGTTCGTAATTTTTTGGCCAAATACAACACCGTAATCATGTCTCATCCACTAAATTCACCAGATTTGGCCCCCAACGACTTTTTCCTGTTCCCAAGATTGAAGAGACCCATGAGAGCATGGCGCTGAGAGAGCTCAAGGCCTCACTAAAAAGTGCATATCAGAACTGCTTCGAGTATTAGAAAAAGCACTGGCACTAGTGTATTATATCTTGAAAATTCATCTTATTTTCTGAACAGACAACGTATACAGATGATATTATAGGATATATAATATGTGTATTGTCTATTCGGCCAGTACTAGATGTGGATCTTTTTATTATATGAAGTCAAATATATATTAACCCTTTCAGACCCGGCGTCCATTATAATGGACATACATTTCATTATTTATAATACGGACAGACAATAATTTATTTAATTGTCTGAAGGCTCGACTACGCCACTGTATCCTTTATTAGTCTAAATTAAGCACGCAGCACCATCTATGAATGTTTTTGTGAAATATATGATGATTATAATACGACAGTTATCATGGCGGGAACATCACGCTCCACCAAAGGTAAGTAAAATTCGATTTTTTGGCGCTTTTTTAAATTTTTTCACCTAAAAACGTTCCATAGAGATAGATGAATGTGTATAAAATAGGTTTTGATGATTTCCGAGTGTCCAGCTATAGAATAGACATTATTAGAGCTTTATACGTGTTATTGTCCATTAGAATGGACATCTGGTCTAAAGTACAATATTTTTTCAGCTTTCTTTGACCCTGAAAATCCAAAGGATGCGGATATATTATTATCACTTTTGGATGATGACGATCTGGAAAAGGAATGTGAGAAGGTTTTGAGCTCTTTAGGTCAGTTTTCCGACACCGAAGCTGACAGTGACCAGGAAATTGAAACAACGTTCAATGACATACCAGCTATTTCAAGGGTGGTAGGAAGCGATATTGAGCTTATACCCGAGACAATTGCGTTACCAGAAAGAGAACAGAACGAGAGCAGCAAAGAAATGAAAGTTACCAAGAAATTGGATATAAACTGGAAGAAAGGATCTTTTCTAAAGTACAAATTTATAACAGGAAACATAGGAACAGAAAATAATGACAATTCTGAAAACAATTTGGTAAAATATCCAATTGAATATTTTTTTCGATATTTACCCGATAGTATATTTTCAAAAATTTCCGAAATGACGAACATCTACGCCCTCCAACAAGGTAAACACTTCAAACCAGGCGATACTGAAGAAATAAAAAGTCTTTTTGGCCTACACATTATGATGTCTTGTCTGAGATACCCAAGGGTACGCATGTACTGGGATAAAACGCTGCGACAGAGTTTTTTTTATGACACCATGAGCAGAGACCGTTTTTTCCAACTGCGTACTAACCTACATGTTGTCAATAATTTAGAAAGACCAGCTAGCAACGACGATAGAATGTTCAAAGTAAGACCTTTATTTGATAGCATTAGAAAAAGATGTCTTGAGCTGGAATTGGAAAAAAATATGTGTGTTGATGAGCAAATGGTACCATTTACTGGAAAACTCTCTATTATACAATACGTAAAAGGTAAACCTTGCCCGTGGGGTATAAAAATATTTGTATTGTGTGGTAGCAGTGGTCTTGCTTATGACTTTGTTATCTATCAGGGATCTACAACCGAACTTGACAAACAAATGTTAGGAAAGTTTGGTCTAGGAGCTACAATTGTTCTAAAACTATCTGATCGTATTCAAGCGGGAAGTTTTTTATATTTTGATAATTACTTTACCAGTTACAATTTGCTGGAAATTCTACGTCAGAAACATATACATGCGGTCGGAACTGTGAGAGTCAATCGTTTCAGTAAACCACCACTAAGCCAAGATAATATTTTTACAAAAAAACACAGAGGATACAGTGAAGAGGTCGTAAGTGAAGATGGCATAGTTTTATGTAAATGGCTGGATAATAGGTCTGTGGTCATGGGATCTAATTTTGTAGGCAAGGGAGATGAAGATAAGGTAAAACGTTGGGATAAAGCGGGAAAGACTTATGTAGAAATACAGCGTCCAGAGGTAGTCAAGCTCTATAATAGTTGCATGGGCGGGGTGGATAAATTGGATCAGATGGTTAGTCATTATCGAATTTTTATAAAGTCTAGAAAATGGACTCTACGCATGATATTTCATGCAGTAGATTTAGTTTGCACTAACAGCTGGTTAGAGTATAAAAAAGACGCTCAAGCTATGGGTGTAGCCAAAAATGAAATAATGGATTCCTTACACTTCAAAATGCGGATAGCAGAGTGTTTGATGAGGCAAAATCGTCCTGTAAATCTGAAAAGAAAAGTTGGGCGACCTTCTTCCAGTCCACCAGTTTCCCCTGTCCTACCCAAAAGGGCAAATACTGAAGTGAGGCCCCTACGCGAAATTCAGACAGACCACAAGGATCATATGCCAGAAATGGACCAAAATAAAGAAGCAACAAGATGCAAATATCCTGGTTGTAAAGGGAAAACTCATGTTTACTGTATCAAATGTAAAATTCATCTCTGTTTTGTCAAAGATAGAAATTGTTTCAGAAATAATCACCAATAAACTATTCAATCCAATGATATCCGTATTTAGTATTGGGTCTACATGTCCATTATAATGGACATGGTTTTTTTTCTTGAAAAAATGTAAAAAAAAATAAAAAAGTGAATAAACACCCTTATGGATCATTATTCTGTTGGAAAACCCCTAAAAATAATTTTTTTGAACTCAAACCAAAATTCGGGTCTGAAAGGGTTAA
>WOGL01000636.1:0-13810 GCA_015342145.1 Leptinotarsa rubiginosa
TCAGAAAGGCCGCAAATAGCAGCTGGCGATTATGCTCGCCGACCAGCAGGTGTAATTGAATTTTTCCTTTGTTCCGAAACCGTATAAATAAACTGAAATCCGCGAATGAAAGGTCCGTTAGTTAGGGAAACTATTGATTATGCTGTAGACGACCCCTCCCGATAAAGAAGGTCCAGAAACTCTGTCGAATGAGGCCCTCGTGTCCCCCGTTAACAGATGAACAATCCCTTCATCCATAACACCCCAGCCAGGCAGGGGTTCACCGTAAAGGCCGGTACTGATGTCTGAGCACATTCATGCCGCCATCCCATGATCAGTTATGACCCGTTTGTCTTTCTGACAAACACCAGTCGAAAGGGTAAGGGAGCCAGGCTCCAACCTGATTGAAACCAAGATGGCTGTCGGAATGAAAGGTCAGTCTTGTGCCAGTCTTCGTGAAGTATACAATAAGTTTAGTGCGCCATGTGGTAAAAAGTATCCGTTTCCGGTTACCTAAAAGTTAACTCCGGTGTATCAAGTAAAAATAAAATAATGTATTTCGGATAAAACCAGATCAGTTTCGTTCTTAACCTTCCAGTAGTCGCGCGTATATATCTGACAGATACATGCCGGCAATTCTTTAGCGCATTGGTTGTGAATCTGCTGAGTAGTGGGATTGTGCCGTCGTCTACCTTCCTGTCTCACAAACTGGAAAATGTTAGTATTGGTAAGACTCGTCGCAGTGAACGGTTAGCTGAAAAGTGCTATTTGTATCTGAGAGATACCCCGCGATCATTAATGTAAGTTTCAATAATCCGATTATATACTTGTTTTATCAACGTGAAAGCAATACTTTATGTTTTACCAACAATACCTTTGAATATTTTTCTCTTGGACTAAAAAACTAATACATAAAGAGTCACTTGTATCTGAGAGATACCCGCGACCACAATTGTCTGAGCGAAAATATTTTTGTAACTTATCATAGTTTTTTATTCTTACAGTGAATTATGGCATCCAAAAGAGTGTATAAGTTTGATAATGAAGCAGATGTATTAGAGCTGCAAAGGCTCCTTCTTGAAGACGATGATGATCCAGTTGGGGAGGTCTTAGATGAAGCAAATGATACAGACTCTTCTGAACACATAGAAGAAAGAGATGAAAGTTCGGATAGTGAACAAAACGATTCGGACGGAAGTATAGCGTCAGATAACGAAAATGAAAATTGTTATATAGCTCTCAGAAAGAAAAATGGAAAAATTACCGACAATTACGTTTGGAAAAAGACACCCTACAACAGAAGAAGAAGGTTAGAGAAGCAAAATATTCTTGTGCGCCTACCAGGAGTTATTGGTAATGCTCGTCAAGCAAGGGGATGCCTTGAAATACCATTCTGAAATTGAATGACACCATTCTGAACTTGCATTGCATTGCATTCTGAACTATACCAATCAGCATATAATGAGTATACAAGTAAATTTCAGCAGAGATAGAGACGCCCGTACTACTGATCTCACTGAAATCAAAGCATTTATAGGGCTGCTTTATTTGGCTGGACTATATAAAGGCGGTCGATTGAATGTAGAGGAGCTGTGGGATACAGAAGGAAACGGTGTCAAAATTTTTAGATTGACCATGGGATTGAAGCGCTTCAGGTTTCTATTTCGTTCTATAAGGTTCGATAATCGAGAGACCAGAGATGAGAGAAAACAGAATGATCGTTTAGCTCCTATAAGAGAAATATTTGAAATGTTCGTAACCAACAGTACAAAGTGTTATTCACTAGGAGCCAATGTGACAATTGATGAAAAGCTTGAAGCTTTTCGCGGCAGATGCAACTTCATTCAATATATACAATCAAAACCGGCCAAGTATGGTATTAGGATTTTTGCCCTCGTTGGTGCCAAAACATATTATACTAGTAATATCGAAATTTATGCCGGACTACAACCAGATGGACCATATTCCATGAGCAATAAAAGCATTGATGTGGTGAAAAGGATGATATCACCCATACACAACACTGGACGAAACGTGACTATGGATAATTGGTTCTGCGATGTTTCACTTCTGCAAGATTTATCTACAAACCATAAGTTGTCCATAGTAGGAACACTGAAAAAGAACAAATGGCAAATTCCAAACCAGTTGAAAGTCCTGAAATACCGTCCTGTACCATCCAGTATGTTTGGTTTCAGAAAAGAAGGAACAATAGTATCCTACGTTCCTAAGAAAAACAAACATGTTGTACTCATCTCAAGTTTACATTTCGATGATAAAATTGATGAATCTACCGGAGATAAAATGAAACCTGAGATCATTACGTTTTATAATGAAACTAAAGGAGGAGTCGACGTGGTAGATAAATTGTGTTCCTAATACAATGTAGCCCGGAACACTAGACGTTGGCCAATGGTAATATTCTTTAGCATACTCAATGTAGGAGGAATCAACTCTCAAGTTATCAATGTTGGATGGATGTCAAACTGAAAAGCGGCGGCATTTCTTATGAACCCTTGGTAATGAGTTGGTGAGAGAACAGCTGCGAAGACGTAGTAATTCCAACACTGGTCTGCCGCATATGATATCAACCTGGCTCAGAGAAATAGTTGATCCAGAAGAAAATTTGCAGCAACCAAATATTCAAAATAATGACCCAAAGCGTAAACGTTGTGTACCATGTCAGAGAGAGAAGCGTACCAGATTAACAAAATTTCAATGTTCCTCCTGCGGGACACATCTCTGTCTCCAACATTCTAGCAACGTTTGTCGAGATGGTTGTGCAGGTGCTACTAAGAAAAGAAGATTGGAAGATTGAAAGGTATCCATTTACTGATTTACAGTTCTTGAAGTTTTCACCAATTTTATGTGATAAATATTACCCATTTTAATTTTAAGAATAACTTTTATTTTGAAAATTACATGTTATAATAAAATTATTGCATTCAATCGTTGTTTATTATCATCCTCGTGTCCAATGAATGAACAGTTTTCATCAGTTTAAGTCGAGTATCTGAGAGATACATCCGCGATCATTTTTGTCGCGCCAGGACCCGCGACAGCTGAAAGGTTAAGAATGAGCGACAAGATTAAAGGGGCTTATATTTTTCCAAGGGTTGAAGATATTGGCATATTCGAAAAAAACGAAATAAAGAAACGGCTTCTAGAATACAGTCACCATATGGACCCAGCTGTAAAGGTATCGTTTAACACAATAAAATTACAATAAAATAGGCAACCAACATTACGTTTACCGCATGAATACTTTATTTAGAGTTGTCTGGACCTGCGTTGATGAATACCCATCAGTGTTTCATTAGATTTCACAAGCGAAGGAAGTTAGAAAATCGTGTTATAGTAAACAGTGTTTGATAATGGACATCCGATTTATGTAAGTATATTTTTAGTACCTACCTTTTTTTTGAAAATACTAGGATCAAATCAATTTTACATATTTTAAAAGATCTTAAAATATAACGTAGTGTACATATTTTTGTATCAAGATTACAAGCGACAGTTAAAAATTCATGTAATTATCGCTGTACCCATATGGACCCACTAGGCGGTTATGTAGTCAAAACTTATATTTTTATAATTTCAGTGGACTGACACTAAAGGAAGCTTTAGATTTGGCATATGAAGAAGATAATGTAACAGACATTTTTTTTGAGCCGCCTGAATCAAATTTTCTTACAGATGAGGATTCAGGTGACGAAGACGAAAGTGGTTACCCGGATAACTTGAATTCTCACCAACTTCATGCAGGTGCGGAAGTTGTATTTGCAGATTCTTAACGTCTAGGAGATATACAATCAGACCTAGAAGCAAGTTATGATAACGATTTGCAAAACGTAAATAGTTCTAATGAAATAAAAACTAATACAAATCCCCGAATGGTAATTTCTCTGCCAGAACCTACAACTTATATTGACGGAGACCTTCATTATACGCCGTGCAACTTTCCAAAAGGGGATTACAATAAATATTCAGAGATGAGTTGTGTGCAACTGTTTGAATTATTTATTACTGATGAGTTGCTAGAGATGATAGTGTCTGAAACAACAAAATATGTTCTACTTATAAATCAACCGAACCCCAACGTGACACTTCCTGAATTGAAAGTATTTATGGCAATTCTCTTAGTAAGCGGATATAATAAGCTACCATCTAAAAGAAGCTACTGGGAGAGAAGCCCTGATATGCAAAATATTCTGGTGTCTGATGCCATGAGATGGGACAGGTTTCTACAAATTTGTCGTTTTATCCATTTTGCAGACAATAATAATATAGATAAAAATGACAAAATGTACAAACTCAGACCACTTACAGATATGTTGAAAAAATCGTTCATAGAGCATTTTGTCCCAGAAGAAAATATAGCTTACGATGAATCCATGATTCGCTACTTTGGACATCATGGATGCAAACAGTTTATTAGAGGAAAGCCTGTAAGATTTGGCTATAAGGTGTGGTGCATGAATACACCTAGTGGATATTTGATAAACTTTGAAGTATATCAGGGGAAAAACCCTAGATCTGATGAAGAATATCAAAAATATTTCGGAAAAGCTACAGCTCCCATGGTACAGTATGAGGTTATGGGTACTGTGAGGGATAATAGAATTCCTAGAAATTGTCCACTTGTTTCCAAAAAGACGATGGAACAGAGGGCACGAGGGGAATATTGTTCGACATTGAATAAGGAGACTGGTATTCAATACGTTCGTTGGAGAGACAACAAAGTTGTAACATTCGCAAGCACTTGTTTTGGTGTTCAGCCGGTCAAAAATGTAGAGAGATATTCTAAAAAAGATAGCAAGACCATACAAGTACCTAGGCCATATCTTCTTTCTCAGTATAATAACAACATGGGAGGAATTGATCTCATGGACAGTAATATATCTTGGTAAGAAATAAAGAGCAATATTTCTATAAACGAAAATATATGGGTATTTTTTTTAAGTTATCGAGTCGGTATACGTTCCAAAAAATGGTACTGGCCAATATTTACGTACCTCATCGACGCAGCTCTCCAAAATGCTTGGACGATATGTCGGAAATCAGGGAAGAATATTAGCCTCTTAGAGTTTAGAAGAAGTATTTGTCAGGTAAGAGTATATTTATACAAATTCAGAAAATGTTTACGATTTATTCAATTTTTAGACCTACTTAACGACATATAAAGTCCCTGCTAAAATAACTGGAAAAGTGGGTAGAGCAGCGGGAACTGATTTTCGAGTGTCTCATTGCGTCAGGTTTGACTGCAAGGATCATTGGATTATCTCTGTACCTGAGGGCAAAAGAAAGAGGTGCGCCATGCCAGCTCGCTGTTCAAAAGGGCGTACAATGTGAGAAAAATGTAACGTTGGGCTTTGTATTTCATGTTTTAAAATATTTCATACAAATGGGACAAATTAATGAATTTCCATATTTGATCCTGCCAAACGCCTAGTGGCCCCATATGGGACCACCTTTTTTCTCCAAAAAAAAACCATTTTTTTTAAATTTCGGCTTAAACTTAAGAGAAATAAGTTGTTTTATCATAGTTTTGAATAAAATTATTGCATATAAAAAGAATTTTCTTTTCTCGGCGCTAATGCATTAATTTAGAATCGTTGTACCTACTTGTTTTTCTTTACTTTACTTACCTAATAGTTTTCACTTAGTTTGTTAAAAGTGATTGATTTTTCAATAATTTGTTGTTTATACACTATGTATTTTTAACAACGCAAATAAAATAACTATTTTTGCCACAAATCCCATATTTTTTCATTAAGTTACTACCCGCGGGTTTTATTAAAACAATTTGCGTTTCAAGTAGCCTCAATTGTGAGTATACTTGTATTTTAGATGCGATTTTCAAATATCAAGTAGCCCCACAAAGGGGAAATAACTTTTGTTTTGATGAACGTAGCTTTGTTTCAACAAGGTAGAACGTAAAATCTGAAAAAGTGTATCAAGTAGCCCCGTTTTACGGTATGCCCACTGACTATATGTGACAAAAAAGCACACTAACTCACTCAAAGTTCACAATATTCTACCGGTGAGTAGATAATAGCTCGTTATGAATTTATTGTTATGTTAACTCAATATTTCTGAAGCTGATTACTGAAATACCATGTGCAAGAATCTGAACTAATCTGACAAATATGTAACAAGCTATAAATTAAACACTGTGAATTGATTGGAATTAATATGCTGTGAACGTTCTGTCTAATTTTACATAAAATTACCCACAACATAGATTGACTTATTGAATAGGAGGCAGTGGTGGGTTGTAATAGGGTTATCGCGTG
Source organism: Leptinotarsa rubiginosa (assembly GCA_015342145.1). Taxonomy (NCBI): domain Eukaryota; kingdom Metazoa; phylum Arthropoda; class Insecta; order Coleoptera; family Chrysomelidae; genus Leptinotarsa; species Leptinotarsa rubiginosa. The sequence continues at coordinate 6,276 of WOGL01000636.1, forward strand.
ATTGCCTGACAATAAATTGATGAAACAAATGCTCATAGCATATCATTTTCCTATTAGCTTCGAACAGGAATTGATGGAATAGATGTTAATCTCGATAAAGGCATGTTTTCGAATAGTTTTTTGGTTCGACGACTGGGTTATTGCAGGATTGATTCGTGAATGTATTATTGATGATAATAACATTCATTCTTAGGTTTGATGATTTCCCTAATTGTTTGCAAGAGATCTTGTTGATTATGAATATTGATTCAAATAAGCACATTGTTCAATTGGCAAAAATAATTTCATGGAATACAATACAAATACTGAAACCAAAGAAATCCTTTCAAAATAAATTGAAAACACTGAATTCATTTTTTTTTTGTAGTTAGTCAAAGGCAGTGAAATGAACTGGGGAAACGGAATGCATTAAAACGTGAATCCTATTCTATTTATCATTCCCAGAATCATATATATTTGTCTATTATCTCGACAATTAGTTTTATGTCAAATGTTCATCCGACTCTAATAACAGTAAATTTGTATTGATGGAAATATCTACATCGGCAATAATTTAGTGGCAATAACTCAGACGTACTCGACAGATCAGTGAAATTCCAGCCACTTCAATTATGGTGATGCCAGAAATGACCATTTTTATTATACGGTTTTATTGAGATTTCCGTTATTTCCATAAAGTATCTAGAAGATATTAAAGTTGCAGAACAGGACAGGCGAACGACGAAATGGTGAATTCTTGGTAATAAATGTCCAGATAAAAGTAGCGGGTAATAATTTAGGGTCCATATAATCGCAAATAAAAGTGATTTCAATTTCGAAACTGACAAAATTGAACGTCAGCCTTTTTGTCTATTTCAAGAATGGTTTCTGAATTATTTTGCCTTATTAGCATTCCAACCATATGTTGGATACATACTATTCGAGGGGGTGTAAAAAAATTCTTCAGTAATTGTCTGGGAGCTCCTTATATCAATGTAATGAGTAAAATATCTTCTGAATGATTTTTGAAGCTTGAAATCGCACGTTGAAAGGTAGGACCTCGTTGATCCCCAACTCGTTTGCGTGCGTAGGAGGGCAACAGCCTAGATTTCAGAAAGTTTTTTTCCAATACTGGATATTGACGGTTTTCAGTTCCTTTTGATGAATATAGGTTTCCAAACTGAATGAGTAGTGCAATGGTGTTTCAGTAAAAAGGTGAGTATGGAGGTTCATTATAATTTCTTCTATATAATTCATGTATTTGAAAATCTGATGAAAGATATTGCACTCAAGAATGGTTATGATTGCAATCTAATAGATTCTATACTTTCAAAAAACTAAACTGTCAATCCATGAAGGAATCAGGAAAGCCGTTTCCAAAAAACCAAAAACATTATATGAAGTTGAAGATTTCTAATTTCCTGAAAAATGAAAGTGTGAATGTAGCGTTCAAAACCAATAATAATTGATGACATAATAGAAGTGTATAAGTGATTTACATGGGTCAATCTTGAAAGTAATTCGAATCACGCGTGACAGAACATAGACACATTCTCCAAAATGGAAACATGGGACTTGGGTTCGGTCATAAATTAAGAACACTTCATTTGCAGAAGGAAGGTTTGGAAAGTAAGGAAATCATTGGGTACAAAAATTTACAAAATCTGATGAACGTATTTTTTACCATATGATCACGCTCTGATTGTTATTGATTTCTTTTTAGAACAATTTTAACTAGGGAATGGATCTTTTCACCTGTGTTCACCTGCTTTTACTAGTTAATGAAATTATTGTATCCATTCTTTTCAGATAGTTGAAACTATGTTAAAATAATCATATGATCGAACCGTAATAGTCTGTTTGAGAAAGCTGTTGTGTAGCAAAACACGTGTCAAGTGTTTTGTTAACCTCTGGTAGTGAAAATCGAAATGAATCTGACTTTTAAGATTTTTTCGTATTTGATAATACACTATGAAGCTGATTCAAACATTTGCAGTCAATTTTTATCATTTTTTGTTGCTGCAGTTTTCATTTTCCTTTTTCTTTCATTTTCCTTCTCTCTTTCAGCTTTTTTTCTATCTTCCATTTTTCTCTTTCCTCTACATCGTAGAGTGAGATGATTTGTTGAGAAAAAGAGTGTGAGGGTACTTATGTACGCACGAGAGAAGCTATACTTTGTTTTTCAATCATTTCTCGCTGTGATTTATTTGATTATTCGTTCAAGTTCATTCTTGTATTTCAAATATTTATTGAAATTCATTTTGATACTATCGTCATAGTGTACTGTATATGGGACGATAAATTTTATTATTAATATTTGATTTAATTTGAAATTTGGAATAATTAAATTTTTCCGAAATAATATATCGCCTCGGACGGAGTTTCTGTTCAAAATGGACAAGTGGAATCTGGCCAAATGCGCTTGAGTGACAAGCAACGGATATATAAATTGAAGAAGAAGAAGCTAACTTAAGGGTGTCGGTTTTTACTGACGGTGTGTTTGAGTTCAACTTCAAAAATCAGAATTTTGTAAACTCCCCTGTTAGCCCTTCACCAAAACGACGAATTTTTCAAATTTCCCTGTATATCGTGACAACTGATTGATTATGTCAGACTGACAGAGTCAAAGTGACGGTTGTATTTGAAATGGAGTTTTTCGGTTTAACAAGCTACGGTGTGAGCAGTCCGATGAAAGATATGTTGCGTTCTGACTATAAAGAACCGGAAAACTCACCAAAAAACATATTCGAAGTGGAAAACAAACTTGGCCAACATTTCTCTGAACGGATCAGAGAGCTGGACTGCTACATCGGATTTACTGATGGATACGCATACAAATCATGGGACAGATTAACGCGCATGAGAAGAAAGTACGTATGGAAACCTGTGGGACCCACTGACATGTACCAATATCCCGGAGTAAGCTCAATGCAATATGGTTGGTGGAAGAGCGACCCCGAATTGAGCGATGAATGGTATAGGCCCAGAAAAATGAACCCTATCCCCACTTCAGATGTCAGCAGATTCATTACTCACTGTTTCGAAGTCGACAAAAATTTCAGAATGTGAAGTGGTTGTATAGAAATTGTATTTCGAGGCTTCTTTCGATACAATTTGGTGATCTGAAATACATCTGTATTGCTTGTAGTTAATGAATAATATCTCAAGCTGAACTATTCCCGGAAAAATCAATTTGTTTGATTTATCATGATGTGCATCGGCTTCCACAGCCGATGTGTAAAAAATTGTCCAATGTTTTCTGGTTCATCAACCGTGGGATGCAGGTTTTCAAACCTGACGTGTCATACCTGAAACGCCAGGTATGAAACTCCAGGTATGAAACGTCAGGTATGAAAACGATGCCCAAGCTTAAAATAGTCCTGGACTGTTTGTACTCATTATGGGACTAGGTATCGAACGATTGCTCTTGTATCTTATCCTGTATCTTCTACAATTAGTGGGCGAATTATAAAATGCCGGTATCTATATAATGGGCTTGAAACTGGCCCTAACTCCATGTTTCACAGGATCCTCCCACCCCAGCCCTATTTTAATTAACACGTTTTTATTAGCTTTACCTGTATGTTTGAATGTTTGTTTATAACTTCTTCTGCTCTATTATGAGGCGGTCCTTCTCATGTGTGCTTTCCGGTATATTTTTCCAGTACCTCCTGTGGATCTTATAGAGCCACTTCCTGGCCCCATATCAGAAAATTCACTTTCCTCCACAGCTGTTTCAGAATTTATATGTGCCCATATTTGGTTGACGTTTTCCTTCTTCTCGGATCATTATCTCAACCGCAAAGTTTGAATCGAACATGTATCAAACATCATTAATGTTCCTTAACTGGAATTTTCACTTTACCAGATCCTTTGTGCATCGGATCCACTGGGAATTGGCATCTCTGATTATCACGAGATGTGTAGAAGAGACACTGAAGAGGATCTTCGATGCAACTGTGTGTGTGGTTCCCACAACTCCCAATATTCCCAAATAAGCAAGCCTTTATGATCTGCCTAGTCCATTATTAGCAGTGGTTTGCTTCACTTTTGACTATCAGAATATAGATGCACATATTATCATGAGTTTGACCACCATAGTGTGCAGCCAGTACATCATGTTAAGTTTGAGCCTCTATATCTTTCCATAAGTGCGACTGAGTAACATCAGTGAAAACTCCTCCTTTCCATATATGATGAAAGTGGCTTCTTCTTCCTTTTATTCTTTTTTGTTGTTGATTACAGGTCAACCTGGTGTTGATTATAGGTCAACCTGGAATTAATTATCACTCCTGGATGTCTCTCTTCACTTTCAAGTTCCAGAGATCCTCTGTCTTGGTTCATTCAGTAAATGCTGCTGTGGTCGATTTCGATGGATTTATGTTAAGCATTTTCACCTCTCACAATATTCATTAAATTCAGCTGTACTAGCTTACATAGTCTCATACTGCAGCTTACATAGCCTACTAGCTCAATCATCACAAAGTTTCCTTCCTGAGGATAACTAGTTGCCACCCATGTCACTCCTGTTTCTTCCCTGACGGTGTTGTGTATACACTATATCTCCTCGGCGCCTGAATAATTGCTTCCAGATATGTATTATCAAATGCGTCTCAATATATGAGAAACCAGCTGAAAGTATTTCCTTGTTCTTGTTCTTCGGTGACTCGATATGACATACCTGGCTTGTACCTTAAAGTCGATGATTATTTTTCACATTATGTCATTATCTGAATAAATATTATTAAATATATGTGCTTTCGATAAGTGTGGAACTCTATCTCAAGTATTAATGATCACAGTGTGTCGATTATTAGGATGTGTGGAATATCATAGACTTAGTGGTGCCAATATGTGTGGAATAAAACAATGTTCAAATATCCGCGACGACTCCTCTGGGTGGAGCGCATGCAGAACGTCCAATTTTCCATGACTCTGGCGCATATGTCAGGTTGAATTTGTCCGATAGCATGGGTTATGTTGGCTCTGGTTAGTGGCTCATTCGCATATACCTGCGACTTGGGAAAACCCCACAAAAAAAGTCAAATGGGGTCGAATCGCACGACCTTGGTGGCCAGTTCGTATCACCTCCACCAGAGTTGACCATGGCCTCAAATCGCTCGTGCAAAATATTCAATGTGTCATGAGTTGTGTTGTACGTAGCGCCACGTGTCGTTTGTGTCCAGATCATCCAATCTAGGCCAGAAGAAGTTGGTAATCATCAACCTATAGTGCTCGCCGTTGATAGTGGTGGCCTGGCCAACGTCGTTTTCGAAGAAATATGGACCGATGACGCTACCAGCTCAAAATCCACACCAAACAGTTACTTTTTCGGTATACATTAGACGCTCTTAGATCTCATGTGAATGGGTATCGTCCTAAATTCGACAGTTTTGTTTGTTGACGTACCTATCCTTCCCGAAATGGGCCTCATCGCCGTAGATAATTCTTCCCTGAAAACTAGTGTCAGTTGTCAACTGCTCCAAAGTCGTTCACCTTCAGTTCCTCAGTCAGTTGAATTTTGAAAGAATGCAAGGCTAAGTCAAGACGCAAAATTCGAAAGACCCTATAGAAGCGAACTAGGCTTGCCTTATATATCAGGTCAAAAAAAAGTTTGAGTATTGATCTTGGGAATTTTCATTGAGAGGTTGAACTCATATGAAGTCCAACTACTGATGGTTGAAGCTTCCGAGATACATTTCATTTTTGGAATACTACGTTTTTGTTCTGAGGTTTTTATTCGTTCACTAATTCTTCATTGGTTCAAAAAATTAACTTCCATTATAATGAAATGCTATCAACGATCTCCACGTCATCAATTATATTCATTTATTCAGCCACATTACAGACTATTAAACCATTTGTGGTAGGTCCAGGACATAGCATAATAAAATATAATAAAATGAAATAAAAATTAAATATAAAATACGATAAAATAAAATACACATCCAAAACAAAACTACAATTTAAAATATATTCTCTTATTTCTAATTTTTTAGAATTGAATTGGGTGAAGAGTGCTCTCCAATGACATGTGTTGTAGTGGTGTGTTTGTTATGACACTATGTAGTTTGTCATGAACTCACACAGGTCTTCAAGTACTCTCCCGCTGAGTAGAAGCAGTGTGACATCAGATATTTTCGAATTAGTATCTTGAACTTATGGGTAGGTAGTTCCTTAACATGCACTGGTAATTTATTATATAACTTCATGTCTAAGGTATTACGTTCAGAAGTCAATAAACGACGTCTAGTTGGTCGACTCAAGTTGAAATTTCTTGTGGTATAATTGTGATATGAATTTTTTTTTCAAGATTTTGTTTATTTCTATGAATATCCAGCTAACAATTGAGGATGTAAATACACGGTAAGGTTAGTATTTCTAGGTTTTCAAATATGGGGAGACAACTGTCACTGAAATTGTCTTTGGATAGTATTCGTAAAGCTCGATTCTGGAGCCTGAAAATTCTCACAGAGTCTACAGCGTTTCCCCATAGAGTTACACCGTAAATAATGTGAGAGTGAAATAAGCCAAAGTAGGCTGTTTTCACTACTGCCAGGTTAGCAAATCTGCTCAGTTTCCGTAATATGAAGAGAGTAGAGTTTAATTTTTTACTTAGGTGCTCAATATGCGCTGACCATTTTAATTTGTCATCCATAACAATTCCAAGTAGTTTAACTTCTGAATTGTTGGCAATCGTATTGTTGGTTGAAAAAAACAATATTCTGAGTTTTGTTTTTATTGAGTTTCAAGCAATTAGAAACTAACCATGTTTCAGCTTTTCTTAAAAAATCATGCGAAGTTTCTTCCAAGTGCTCAAGTTTCTTGCCAGAAGCATAAAGGCTGCAATCATCTGCATAACAAATACATTTGATTGGACACATGTGATGAAATGTGTCATTGATAGAAATAATGCATAAGAGTGGGCCAAGGATAGAACCTTGAGGTACCCCAGAATGAATGTTCTCGATTTCAGAATAGCTGTTGTCTATAAAAACAGCTTGTCTCCTACCATTCAAGTACGATTCAAATAATTTCCATGCAGTACCGCGTATACCGTAAAATTGTAGTTTGTCTATACTGTGTGAGAAACACAGTCGCAGGCCTTGCTTAAGTCACACATAGACACCGCAGTGTGTTGACCCGCCTCAAAATCCTCGACTATTGCAGCCACAAGTCTTTGCATCTGAAGCCAAACTGACCTTCATGTAGCGTTTTGTGCATAGTAAAGCGGCTTTTGAAAATTTTACCAAAAATTGGTATTATCGATATCAGACAGCAGTTGTCAATGGTATTTTTGTCACCTTTTTTAAATATAGGTATCACTTTAGTTAGCTTGAATTCATCAGGGAATTCTCCATTGGAGATACAATGATTAATAATAGTCAAAGGTTCTCGAAATGTTCAATGAGGTAACAACCCATAGTAAGATCGGTAAAACTGTCGATCGAACGGTAGCTGGTTGTTTAGTGCGATTTTTTACTTCTACCACTATGTGATCACTATTTCGATTTTAATTTCGATATTTTCGATATTTACCGCCATTCGACAGACTG
>WOGL01000637.1:0-13814 GCA_015342145.1 Leptinotarsa rubiginosa
CAAAATGAGGTATCTCAACACCCCTCATCCCTATTCAAAATCAAGGGGTTGTGCTCACCCCCGTTAGGGGGTTGAAGTCACGGGGATGAAAACAGTGGAACAGTTGTTCCCCCTCGAATCAGAAATTGACGGGTTCGAGCGATTTTCCACATTTTCATGTTAACGCCGGAAACTCGAGGTGTTAAGTTTTCGTTGGACCACACTGTATATTGTAAAATAATAGATAAGGCGAAATTGTAGAATCAATTTAGGTTGGTGTACCTGTATGGGTGGTACACCTTGATGGTTTACCTGGATGGGATACCTATATAGCAGAAATATGATTAGCTTTGCGTTAGTTTCTAGTTTCAATCTTCCTCTTTGAAGATGATCACTTGGTGATCGAAACATGTGTCGAGGTGTTGAAAATAACGATTTGACGTTGGACAAAAACTCCAGTAATATACATAATTAATATCCAGAAAAAAATAACGTTTGGGCAGGAATATTCGGACACCATATTGTAGGACCTCTATTTATTGATCGAAATTTAACAGGGGAACTGTATATGAATATGCTGGAAACTACTGTTGACCCTCTCATCACTGAAATAGTCGATGCGAATCCTAATGAATTCGATATGGATATTGTAATCCAACAAGATGGAGTACCACCACATTACTCCAGACAAATAAGAAACTATTTAGATACTACTTTTCCTAATCGTTGGATTGGCCTTCGAAGTCCTACAGAATGGCCAGCTCGCTCGCCAGATTTGACACCTTTTTACTTTTTTATGGGGCTATTTGAAGCAATAGGTGTACGAAACTGAACCTGCTTCAATATTGGATATTAGGCAGAGAATAACAAATATTTGTAGAGATATTTACGGTAGTCTGTTTGAAAATGTTCGACGTGAAATATCGGATAGGCTGTTCATATGTCAAGAAATTCAAGGCAACCATTTCGAGTATCTTCTGAACTGACCTCAAGCTTATTACCTCATACTATATAGTTGAATGTCAACGTATTGAGGCAATCATTAAAAGTTACGCCATTTTGTGGTAGTTGAAGATATTGACATTATATTCTAGTGATGTGAAGCATTTTCAGGAGCTTCAACAAGATGTGTCACAAGACCCCCCTTCCATTTAACTTTTTTTCCCAGATGGTGTCCAGTCGCCATTATCCCAAATTTCAATTTTTTGAGTCGATCCGTTCAAAAAATAAAAGGGGGGACATTAAAGAAATGCACAGTCTCAATGTAATAATGTCAAATCAGTTTCATTCTAGATAAAAATCCAAACTATTTGCCCTGGAGGGTGCTCATCTTAACATCATATTATCTAACTTTTGCTGAAGTCAAAAGTTTTATGAGATTCACGAACATATTTCTTTCGTGAAGACAAAATTCGTTTCCGTTTTGATGAACCTTTATCGATGCAATGAACTCATCTGACATGTTCTTTCTTTCATAGGAAATTTCTCAGAATTTATATTAACTCTGAGAACAAGCTACCTTTCTCTTCACATGAAATAACTTGATAATTGTTGACATATTCTCTTCTTATTATTATATCAGATTTTCTCATGGAATATACAATTATAAAACTCTTTGAATTATGTAAAGCGTGAAGATTTTTTCAATTTTTCCAAGTAGGAGCAAATATTTCTTTTCAGGAGTTTATTGTTCACCAGATGGTTACCGCGATAAAAATTTAATATTAATAATTTGGTTGAAGGTATGGTTGATATCCTCTTCCACAATCGTTCATTATTTTTTAATGTAGTTTTGGGGAATTTCTTTCATTATTATCATGGTCATTATGAGCAACATGTAATGTTGGTTTTTATGAAAGTTTTCGAAATTGTAGTGCATTAATCCACTGTAAAAAAGATCGCAGTAAATGTGAAACGAGTGGATTGATCAAAAGTATTTAGTTTGAGGAAAAGAAATTCTATGTCTTTCTACTTTACCGTCTTCAAACGGAAAATATTTGAAACTTCCAAAGGAATTAAAAAAGCAATTGATTTCATAATAAACTCTTTTCATAGACGTGCAGATCATGCATATAAGTTACTTTCAGACACAAACTGGAAGGAAAAGCCCTCACAAAACAGTTCGTACTCCAAAAATTGCTCTTCAGCACCAATCTGAATAACTTTTACAAGAAGAAGTACTTTATTCATTCATAACTTTGTCAAGAATGAGTTAAATCTATACATGTCACGATGACAGCATGTAACTTCTATGCAAGATCTACATGCATGGTATACATTGTGTCGCTTTTTCGAATTTGTATTTGATACCATAAAAATATTTCAGCCAAGCCCTATTTTCGACATTACATTAGCGATATTTTGTATGCTATAAAAGTATCCAAACTTATTTTTCACACGCCATTCTGAATTTAATGAGCTACACACATTTTTGAAAATCCTCTTCTGGGTAGTTTTTGCATTGGAATTCAACTGGTGATATGTCTTTGGATTTACTCGACCCAGGTTTTTCTAATATCATAGAAAATGATCCTGCATACATTGAAGAGAGAATAATATCTCAAACAAGACGATGTTTCTCTACTCTACTAACGAAATGTACATAATTGTTCAAATAATGCATGAATGCAATTCATTGGCCTCCTGGATCACCCGATTTAACTTTTTATGTCGAGACACATGGAAAACGTACCTACGGACTAATAGTTGCTGTGTTTTCATCCAACTGCAGTTTTTTGTTGAAGTTAAATTTTTTCGGGATTGACAACTGAGGAGAAATGTTAAAAGCATTCAGAATGTTTTAGTATAAGAATATAACCACAATTGTGTTCAAGTGTTTTCTCAAAAATGAAACTTCATAACATTTCAACAATGAAATCATAGCTGGATATATTATAGTCTATTTCTTTATAACTTCCACATTCGATTAATTCTCATTATATTTCTAAACAGAGCCAAGTTATTGATTTCTATGGCAGGCAATCACATAGAAAGTCTACCTTCAAGTGGAACCATAATTAAATATTTAAAGATTGAAACAGCAGTCTAAAATTCCAATCAAAATAGACTACCAAATATATTCATGAGGAAGATGAACGGAATTAAAAAAAATGCATACAATCTATTTTTTATCATCCACAAACGAAACAGCAGCAGCCAGCCGCTGTTAGAAGTGCAGAATTAATTCGAAGATGATTATCATTTTTGCAGTTTTTTATTAGTATATTTATCTTCAAGGAAATATTCAGGTTTCTAATTTATCGCTCTCGGAAGTGCTGCATCAAATGACAGATAATTAATATAGTTTTTTATGGAACTTTCGTTCAATACTTGAGAAAGTTGTTTTTATTATGGCCTATTTTATGGACAAGAATTTGGACTACAGAAATAATTTTGCCCAAAGAAGTATCCCCCTTTTATTTTTTGAACGGGACAACTCAAAAAATTGAAATTTGGGGTGATAAAATTAATTCATGAATACTTTATTTTAAAGTGAAATTGACACATGAAACTTTCAAGATGGCGATTGGGCACAATCTGGGAAAAAAATTAAAGGGAAAGGAAAGTCTTGTGATACATCTTTTTGAAGCTCCTTACAAATGCTTCAAAACCCTAGAATATATTGTCAATATCTTCAACTACTACAATATGGTGGAACTTTTAATAATTGCCTGAAAATATTGACATTTAACTACATAATATGAGGCAACAAGCTCAAGGTCAGTTCAGAAGATGCTCAAAATGTAACGTCAATATCTCTACAAATATTTATTATTCTCTGCCGTATATCCAATATTGAAGCGGGTTCAGTTTTGTACACCTTTTGCTCCAAATAGCCCCATAAAAAAGTCGAAAGGTGTCAAATCTGGCGAGCTGGCTGTCCATTCTGTAGGACCTCGACGGTCAATCCAACGACCGGGAAGAGTAGTATCCAAATAATTTCTTACTTGTGTAGAGTAATGTGGTGGTGCTCCATCTTGTTGGAATACAATATCCATATCGAATTCATTGGGATTCGCTTCGACGATTTCAGTGATGAGAGGGTCAACAGTAGTTTCCAGTATTCAAATACAGTTCCCCTGTTAAACTTTGATCAATAAATAGCGGTTCTACAATATGGTTTTCCAATATTCCTGCCCAAACGTTGATTTTTCATGGATAATGGGTATGTGTTTTCCGGAAAACTTGAGGGTTGGTGTCACTCCAAAAACGGCAATTTTGTTTGTGAACGTTGCCGGTTGAAAAAAATGTACATTCGTCACCAAAACAAATATTGTGAAGATAGGTAGCAGATTCAGGAAACGTTTATTGAAAATCCTTTAAGTCTCGTGAAAGTTACGCGTCGCACCGTAAATAAAAATCATTCCAATTTTTTCATCCAATGGACGAGAATTAACCATTTTCAAGATTATTGACGGGGTACCTTTCTGCTACTAGAACCGAAACTTAAATGAGAATATTCTAACTGAACAATGATGTTCATTGTCGTAATGTCATTTTTTGTCATTTTTATAAACGAAAAATAACTTAACAAATCTTAATGGAATTGCCATATGGCAGATAAAAAGGAATATTTCTAGAAATATCGACATTGATGTGTTTGTCTTCAGGAAATTATTAAATGTTCCGCCATTTTGTAGTAGGTAAAGGTATTGACTTCGTATTCTAGGTTTGTGAAGTATTCGTCAAGAGCTTCAAAATGATGTGTCACAAGACCACCCTATTCATTTAATTTTTTTTCCTAGATGATGCCCAGTCGCCATTTTGAAAGTTTCATCTGTCAATTTCACTTCAAAATAAAGTATTCATGCATTAATTTCATAATCCTAAATTTCAATTTTTGAGTTGACCCATTCATAACCCATTCAAACCTGCTGCTGAAATACATTGATGTATTAGTTTGTTTCAATAGTTTTTCGTTTCAAAGTTATGTGTTTTTGTAGCTCCATATAATAATAATAATAATAAATGAATTTATTAACAGCAGAAACAACATGATACAATACAGAGAAAAAAATCAAATTTGGCAATAGAATGCAAGATTGAACAGAGTTCATTCTTCCCCTTACACTTTACAAAAAAGATGAAAAAGATAAAACATAGAAAAAACAAAGGACTTGAATTGTAATTGTAATTGCTATCACAATCACAATTCTTAACAATTCAACATTTTAGTCAAATAATGAGAGGCGGATATCGATAAAAATATTTTAGCTATTGCCTACAAGAACCAATGTGTCTCCTTTTAGCTTATTACTATATGATGTTGTTAAGTGATTTCTTGGACAATTTTTCTCTACGAATTCAAATCGAACCAAAGCGCTGCCGAAACGGACTGAAAGATTAACCAGTCATTTGGCAATGATAGTGTTAATGAACGCGCTGTTCGACATTGATGTGCGAAGTTGTGTTCCGGAGATTTTAGTCTCGAAGATAATCCCCGAAGTGATCAAGCTACAGTAATCCAGTACGAGGATTTGAGGACCTTGGTGGAGACTGATCCATCTCAAATGGAGCGTGGGATGGTGGAAGAACTGAGTGTCAGCTCCCACACGGTTTCTTATAGATTAAAACGTATTGGAGATGTCAAAAAGCTCGAGAAGTAGGTCTTCCTCAATTTTAATGATCCACAGAAATTGTGACGTTCTGAGTTCTGCTCTTGTTTGCTTCTGTGCAAACAGATCCATCCTTTTTTGGATCGGATCATCACGTGTGATGGAAAGTGGATCCTCTACGACAACATGAGATGTTGAGGACAGTGGTTGGTCACTGATGAGCTACTCAGCCACTTCTCAAAGGCGAAAATCCACCAAAAAAGACCATGGTTTTCGGTACACTTTATGTGACAGTCTTGTGCCACGCCTTTTGACGAGTACATCTAGAAAAGCTATTCGTTGTTCCTGTTCAGTATCCATTGTGAACTTGATGCTGGGGTGTTGAGCATTTATGTGGTCTAGAAATAGGTTCAGTCTTTCCCTCCCATGTCTCTAGATAATGAAGGCGTCATCCACGTATCGTAGTCAAATGGTTGGTTTGAAACCGAAAGCGTCGATTGCCTTCTTCACTAGGGAACAGGTTGGCTATTTCTCTCAAAGAATCTTCCAGCGGGACATTGGTGAACAAGGACACAGCGTCGAAACTGACCAGAAAAATATCACTTGGCTCCAGGTTATATTCCTAATTTTTCCCACAAAGTCTGTTGAATCCTTGACGTACGAGGTTGTTTTTCCAACATGAGGCTGGAGGAGCGATGCTAGGTGTTTTGTTAAGTAATAAGTACGCGAATCCGATGTACTCACTATGGGTCTCAACGAAACTTCTTTTTTGTGTATCTTCGGAAGACCGTAGAGCCTTGGCGGGACGGCTTCTGTTCTTAAAATGGTCTTCTGAGTGGTTTCCGACAATGATGATGATTTTATGAGACGGTTCGTATTCTGCAACCTTGATTGTGTTGGGTCTCTTTTTAGCTTGATGGGTCAAGATGTTCTTCAATTTTTCCGATTTTTTTTTCACCGCTGGAATCTTCGTTAATCACGACTAGGCAAAAACGGCCTCCGTCCACTTCATAGAATCCCAAGCATACAAATTTTGTGCTGACGTAATTATTCGACTTGTTTTGCGTTGGCAAAATGCATTGATTCAAATGACGCTCATTTCAAATGAATAAAAATTTACTGAGATATTATAGTTTGAAGCAGACTCATAAAAACGAACACAATTTTTGAAACAACAAAGCAATAATGAATTGCCTAATTATTTTGACGTATCAATATCATGCATTGGACATAAAGTTTATGTGTTTTGGTTAAGTGTTTATTCGACAAATTTCTTCAAATACTAGTTTATTTCTTACATTGAAAGCTGCACCTTCCTGATGTTGAAGTATTCAGGAGATTGCTCAATGATGAACGCTTTGGTTTTTGTGTGTCGTGATTTGAGGTCAGCCCATTCAGGTTAAAGGAAAGGAAAAGTACGAAGAAAGTATATCCATATGCATTTGAAAAAATGCCGTCCAAGATTATTTATAACGGAACCGCCATAATTATCGATAATATTTAATCGTTTTTTAATTTCTGTCAGGACTTTTTTAAAATAACGATTATTTTGAATATGGATGAGTTGAATATATGTTTATACTATTTGCAAGAGATACTTGTTGTTTTCTTGATGATTTCGTGACTTCATGAGATATATTTATAATTACAATAATAATAGTCACAGCTTCAAGATGATACATGACGGAAATATGTGATACAGAAATGCAAACAGAGATAAAAGGTGAATAAATGAAAGAAGCACAAATGGAAATTTTTTTGAACGTAGTCAATCATTCATAACATTTCCACAGAAAGGTACAAATCATCCCGTGTTTGTCGGATATATAACCCAATGTTCGCATGGTATTAGCTAGGAAAGTAGTTATTTTCTGACGGAAGTTTGCCATAATGTTATTAATATTCCTATGTATGGGTGGATATCTATGTACGCAGGATATTTATTTCCTCAGTACATTTCGAAGTAATTTCAATGTAGAAGTTGAGGTTACTTAAAAATAAGAGTGTCAGTTTATGAAAAACATTTTCAGATTAAGAGACTGATATTTTGTCTGGAATCTTTTTAGATGTTTTACCATCGCGATTCAGATGTAAGTTTGAGTGTTGTTATACATAAATAGTTTGCTTCACTTATCTATAAAATCATCAACGGTTTATGAGATATTTGCAAAAAACTGAAAATGACAGATTTAATTTTTTTGCTTTACCGCCTTCATTTTCAATGATATCAAAGTATGACAAATAAGCTTTCTGCTGTATTCGATGTGCTCTATAATCTGGATGAACTCATTTTTCAATGCAACGTTTCGTTCATTGAATTCCATCATCAATATATTTTTTTTTAAACGGACCTGTATATTTTTTTAAACATTTTCGTAGTCATTATAATTACAAATTCGTTGACATATCACGATATATGTATTTCTCGACGTTTCTTCCCGAAATCACATAATCACTATCATTTTTTATTAAGAGTTCGAATTTCCGAATATTACTGAAATCCAGAGTTCTCCTGCCGATAATGTCGTTCATTGAGATTATAAATATTTATATTAACTGAAATTCAACTGAATTTCTGTCAGGGTCGTCTTGAAAAAGAGAGACCAATAATTTTTGTATCAATACGAAGCCATACACAATTTCCAAATATCTTTTGAAAATTTGTAGCTACCCAAAAAATTCTGTTCAGAAAATTGGATATCAACAAGAATTAACTAATAAAAATATACTGCATTAAGAAAGTCATAGATGATTTTCACGAAAAACGTGATAAGCGATAATTTGTTCATTGCCTCTTCTTTTCTATTGGAATCATCCCTGTGTTTCTGAACATTTATTGATTGATGAGATACTATTGTTTTCCCAAGCATTATTGGCTGTTGAATTAATATGAAAAGGCCTATTCATCTGAATCAAACTACAGACCGACTTACCCACTGTTATTTTTTTATCCTGTTACTATTTTCACGTTTTTCACAACCACCTTGTAGAAAGGAAGGAGTATCGAAGAATCACAAATGATCACCGTCGAAGATCAAAGACACTGAACCACTGAAAATTCCGTATAATTTAAATTATGTCGATATTCAACCGATAGATGTGCGAGTACGCCTCATTATATAATTACTATAATTATATTTTCCTCGAGATCGCAATAAAGTTCTAATTAATTGGATCGTGCGATATTACAGTTAAGGGGGACAGCCTTATTGGCGACTTGATCATATTCCATTACTGGCACGAAAGTTGACAGAGAAAAGCATGGGTTTGCACCAGTTAACACTATGATTTTAGAAATTCGAGGAAGTGAAACCATGGCTCATATATGCAATTTAGGAATTGAAGCTTTCTATATCCTCTGTAGGGTGGATAAGTCCCTATGATCATTTTGGTTACATCACCTTCTCAGATTTATTCCTCCATGGTTCTATATTTCTTGCTATTTCTCTCAAATCAACCACTCAGATCTTTTTCAAGTCTTCTTCCACTTTTCTTGAAAAGCTTGATCTAGGTCATTCTCATTTTCTCCTTGCTGGTTCCCAATTCGTCATTTTTCTAACTTAATTATCTTAGGTCATTTTACATATGTGTCTCTGTCACCTAGCTCTTTGTTTCTTCATTTCTAAGACTGTATCCTTTCCTCACTTTTTCGCAATTTCTCTGTTTGTTCTTCTTATGTATTCATTTATATTAACTCTGATAGGCTTCATTATTGTTCGCAGTATTCTTCTTTCTGCTGCTTCTTATGTCTTCGTAGTCATTAGTAGTGTCTCTGCTGCGTACATTATTGACGATCTTATTATTGTTCCATACATTTTCATTCAAGTCTTACTTGAGATTTTCTCACTTTGTAGTGGTTTCCTATTTGCCAGTAAATTTTTGTTGGCTGTCATAATTTTCTCTTCAATCTCCTTTTCCCTACTTTCATCTCTTGCTATAGTGACCTACACCTCTCCGAAAGAGTGCTCCCCAATATTACTCTTGTTTCTCGTCTGTCTTTTTCCAATTATCATGAATTTTGTTTTTTAACTATTTTTCACTAGACCCAACGTGATTTTCTCTGTAATCACTTTTTCCAAAATATTCCTCATTAGAATCACTATTGCTAGAATCACTATTAGAAGGATTTATTATTCCTCACTGGCGTAATGAATGAAAATTGTAAAAGTGGAACCAATGTTCAAAACAGGAAAATGGATCAAATGGCCAACTGAAGACCTCTTTCAGTTTTGATCACCAAGTGATCATCTTCAAAGAGGGAGATTGAAACTAGAAACTAACGCGAAGCTAACCCTATTTATGCTATATAGGTAAACCATCAAGGTGTACTACCCATACTACCCAACCTAAATTAATTTTACAATTTTGCCTTATCAATTATTTTACAATATATGTTTATATGAAACAATGTTCAGCTATATAAAAATTAATTTCACAATATTGCCTATCTAAATTTATTTTTGCAATACGTCCTTATGTAGTAATCAGTAAACCCACCATCATTATTTTAACAAGCTATACAGTATGCTCTTTGGTATAGGTCCGTCATCGTTATTCATAATATTATTGTTTTTAGTTATTTCTACACTCTCATAGGCATCTAGTTGCCTGTTGTTGTTAACTTGTCTAACTAATCTAACAACAGGCAATTAGAGGCCTATGAGAGTGTAGAAATAAGTAAACACAATAATATTATATGAATATTATATAGCTATATAGCTTGTTAAAATAATGATGTTGGGTTTACTGATTACTACATAAGTACACATTGCAAAAATAAATTTAGATAGGCAATATTGTGAAATTAATTTTTATATAGCTGAAACTTGTTTTATATTATAAAATAATAGATAAGGCAAAATTGTAAAATCAATTAGGTTGGTATACCTGTAGTGGTGGTACACCTTGATGATTTACCTGTATGGGATACCTATATAGCATAAATAGGGTTAGGTTCGCGTTAGTTTCTAGTTTTGATCTTCCTCTTTGAAGATGATCGCTTGGTGATCGAAACACGTGTCGAAGTGTTGAAAATAACGATTTGGTGTGGGGAAAAAACTCCAGTAAAATTCATTACTACACCAAAGGTGTATTATTATAATCAATGTGCTTTTGGTACCTGTAATGGGTATCTGAAATAATAAATGTTACCTGCATTATTGATATCAATATACCTACAATCCACTAGTAGTTGGAATTCTCCAACTACCAATGGATCCTAAACTAGTTGTCAAAATTCACAAAATCATTGACGGTTTTGAAATTGGGGTTTTTATACAATTTATTCATATCCAATGCATTCAACAAATTCATCTCCCTTACTAATGCACGTATGGAGAATTTTCATGTTTTCTTCATTTAATGTATGGTTTGTATGTACATATATAGCTGATTATTCATCTGCTAATACGTGCTCACGGTATCTTATGTTGAAATTTCTGCCTGTAGTTATTATCATCAGCGTGTATTATTATAATGTAGCGAATGCGTGGAAAAACTAGTTAAAAAGACCTGACATGTTTTTTTAATATGAATAGTAAGTAATTTATTCTTGAAGACACTCATCAAAAGCACAAAAAAAACTAATTATTTCTGCATAAAATTAATTAAAAAAACTGTTCAGCCATATTCAATGTATGTTCAGCTAATAATACTTTTCTGCTTCATGGACGAAAAGTAGAACAAACATTTCTTCATCTCTCCAGCTCAAAACTCACTTATTGAAAAGCGTCTCCAGCAGCTGAGCTGAATGCGGTAGCCCCTCCACGAGTAAATCCAAGGGCAGCTCTCCCGCGACGGTGGCTATGGTGTTCGGCCCCAGCTTCTGCAGGACCGCGGCCGCCTCCCTGAACTGTCTGCCCTCCGATAACACTAACACCCGCCTCAAAACGATTCTCGGACTAGTCGGTGACGCGCGCTCGCGCCGAAATCGGTCACCACTTTCTCGCATCTCTTCACATCGGAGGTCTTCATGTGAATAACGAGATGAAGAAGTCGATGGTCTGTGTTGATGGTACCTGGCGAGAACCACCGGCGATGGTGGTATAGCGAGTAGAAGCCTTGGTGGGTGCGCTCGGGATGCGACTTTGGACCATCCGGAGAGGTTGCTTTTGATTTGGTGTCTCTTGGTGAAGATGGTTTTGATGTTATGTTTTGGCTCGGGAGAAATGAGTTTTCTTTTTTAAAGATTCGAAGGGTTTTGGAGTGCCGCACCCGACATACTGACCTACTTGGGGATGGGAAAGGTTAGGGTTCGCTTGCTTGGGAGAATGCGGGTTCACTTTTACTAATGAGTAGTTTTATTCGCTGCGTTTATTTATCTTCGACCAATTTCTTCATTGAATATTGACTAATTGAAATTCCAATTTAGTTTAGTTGATCTATCGAATGTGGGGTATTCTCTAATGAAATAAAAGTACCATTGATTATTTAAAACATCAGAAAGGCGATTCAAATCTATATGATAACTATAGTGGTGTCTTTTCTTCAAAAGTAGTAAAGGCAATATTCCACCAAGGACTCCTAAAATAAGAACAATAATTTTAACAAAAAGTCTGTATTCTTTAAAGAAAAATTCTCCATGTTTCATCCGTTTTTTCTCTTCTTTTCAGAAGACAATCGTCCCATCAGGAGCTGAATACTCCACGACGATTGTCGAGAAGAACTGCATTAAGCTTACCGCCCACTTGTCCAGCACAGCACGGCGCTGTCCGTCGCCTGATGGCAATGGGTAGTAGCATCGCCCACTTGTCCAGCTACAACCAGCATAATGAAGGTGCTGTTTGTTTGATTTCAAGGAAATTTCACTTGAAATCGAGCAGTGACAGAAACATGTCTTCCACTACATAGTTCTGATGAAAAAGTCGTCATTATAATGGCCGCATTATTGCCCATCCAGTTGAGGAATCAGATAGTTTTCGAGTTTTCGAGTGGTAACTCCTGAAAACGTAGTCAGGGAAGCTGTAGATTATGCAATAGTCGATCCCTGCCGATTCAGAAAGCCCCGTCGCTCAGTTGTGTGAAGGTACCACGACGTTCGTAGAAAATGAACAGTTTGTTCATCAAATATCCCAGTCAGGAAAGGGAACACAGGGCTGGAGCGGCATAAAGGTAACCTTTATGTCGTAACCAAACAATTTGAGTCTTGAACCTTTCGTCCTCCTGACGAACCCCAGTTGAAAAGGTAAGGGAACATTTTCCAACCTGATTGAAATGAAGACGACTATGCTGCATCGTAGTTAATGCGTTCGAAACAATGGGAACAACAACTCGATCATTATCTTGGGAACTTCCATCGTTGCCACATCGCCTTTTATACTATCTACCGCAGTAGTAAACGAAACGTTAGGCATGAAAACCTGCAGACCACGGTCAAAACCTAGAAAACACAATAAGAACACAATAATGAAATGAGTAAAAAAAATTTGTGGTGTTTAAGTCATTCGAAGTTAGATACTATTTATATCAATTGGTTTATGCCTCAGTTTGGGTCCAGTAATGGTCCCAGAAAAGGTTTCCCATTCTTCAAAGCTCTGAGAACTCTTTCAAAACATATCTGGGTGTACCGGGAAATCGATTTCTCATCGACACCGTTTCTCCCGCTCGATTTCATCTTCGTCTTTCAATCATAACAAGTCCATTTGCGGAGGACGCTTTTTTCCTACCGATTTCAAATACGAAATCATGTCATTTAAAGAATAATGGCAATATAAAAATGCCAACTCGATCTCGCCGGTGAAATGCGCCTGCCGCGGGGTCTTCTTCGCAGCCGAAGAAGAAGAAGAATGAAACCTTCCACGCGAGGAGAGAAGGAGCTTCAGGCGGAAGGTGTACCACTTGCAGGGCCGGAATGAGCCGGCCTGGACGATGCGTGATTTTCCGTCTGAGAAAAAAGTAACTGGGAGGCTATAAAATGATAACGAAATGTAGGTAGGTATTATTATTTCCAGTGGTATTCAGTAGGTTTTTCAACAGATCCTAGTAGTGCTGTCTCGAAGAAACTGTATTGTTTTCTGGGTTAGTAGGCCGTGGTTGAATAGACGTTATAGTTATAGTGTATTAACAATGCCTAGTTTGTATATCTACCAAACAATATTTCAATTATTCCTAGAAATGAGCAAATCCATGAACATTTACACCAGAAATAACCCTCAACTTTATCAGCCTTATAGTAGATTGACAGTATCGAAGAATCACCCCAGGTGCTGTGGGATTTAACTATATATATGATGGAATCGGCCGATACTTGATGAAAATCCATAACTAACGTATTCTACAACA
>WOGL01000638.1:0-13805 GCA_015342145.1 Leptinotarsa rubiginosa
GGGGTATCTTCCTATCCGTCGCGGGAGGATTGTTGTTGGAGCTTCCCTTGCTCAGGTCGAGAGGCTGCTCTCCGGCACCGCTGGCCTTGTCCACCGCGGCGTCGTTGGCGGCGGCGTTCTGGAACCGGACGACGTTGGCGAGGTACCAATTATGCGTCAGGACGCTGGCTGGGTTGTAGAACGGTAGGTGGGGGGCGGCGGGAGTGCCGACGGGGCTGGCGCCCCCAGAGAGGGCGGCCGCCGCCAGCGCCGCCATGGACACGTTCTCGATCGTCGTCATGGCTGATGATGGCGTCACGGGGTGCTGAACGTTATGCCTGCGGAAAGAAAAAAGAGTGTAAATGTTTCGAAAAAGTTCAGCAAAGACAGCTGGCAGACATAACTTTAAGATTTTTTTCTTTGCTGTAGAAAGAAGAAACTGAATAGTGAAGGACATATCTTTGTGTCATGGAATGGATAACACATTTATTTAGTTTAACTCAATTTTACCTCGCGGAGAGACGATATTTTGGTCAAGAAAGGAATACCAAAATAGAGGGAAAGAGATTACTGTTTTCGCTGCAGAAAGGAGAACATCTTCTTTTTTCATTCATTGACCTCAGTAACTGGGGCTATCCGGCCAGTTTGAAACGAAAGTCGCTTCTCAGAGCGAATGTGGTCACACTTAGGAGAGGGACAGAATCACCCACAATCGGGTGGAAAAAAGGACCCGAAAACGTGTAGACCACAAAAATTTAAAAAATCTCAAATGATACCGGAATAGAGGAGATGAGAAACATTCATAGAGAAGACAACCGATATCTGACGAATGCATTAGATTTTGAGATTTGGTCCTTGCTTTGAAAGGAGAAACTTCAATAGACAAAACAATTGACAACTGACAGACGTTGTTGTTGTATAAAAAAGAATCATCAATAGAGAAACAGTTGACATCTGGCATATGGTGCAAACTTCATGTTTTCTTTGCCATGGAAAGAGAAACATTAATAGACATAACAACTGACATCCGACATATGACAGACGGATATATCTTTGAGATTTCTTTCTTTGTCAGAGTAACCGTTCTTGCTAAGGGGAGGAATCATTTTAAACTCAGTACTTCAATACCACATGATTCAAGCATATATAAATGTCGCAGTTATACACGCTGGCCTCGAAGAATTAAAAGCGCATGTGCCACATTTGACGTCTATGTGTCAATGCAATTATTTTTTCAGGTTATGTTATCATCTGCAGAGAAGTGAGTCATGATAGAAAATACAGACGGGCATATATTTCGGTTGCGGAACATTTAACACATTTATTTAGTTTCACTCAATATTATCGCATCCTATATCGTCAAAGCGACTTTAATAGAGTAGCGCCCCCTAACGTGTGCAGCAACTGTCTTTCTTCTACACAGAAAAACAGAACTGCTCACCTTATCGTTCGCTGAGTCTCCTCAAACTTACCTGTGATGATGATGGTTGTTATTCAGCAGTCCTCTAGAGGTAGGTGTTAAGGATGCAGGCACTTCACTGTCACTGTGACTATCCGAAGTGTCCGAGTCCGATGGACGGGGACTCTGGAAAACAAAAAAAGTATCAATAAAAAAGTATCCAATGAAAATGGTTTCTCTATAGACACCGTTGAATGTCAGATGTTTGGTGCTTGTGTTGAAACCGGTCCCCTTCTTTCTATGAAAGACTAATACTAACAAGGATCATTTCAAATGAAACAATATGCAGGACACAGGGATTGATGGAGTCTGTGGGTATCATCCCATATTTCAGAAGAAATGAGAAAGCAGTCGATTATGAAACAAGTAATGACATAGACATTACACAAGAAACCCTGACATCACATGAAGACATAAAACGTTGGAAAAATAATGAGGCCTCTGGAGAAAATTGCAACAAAATCGAAGAAAATTGATAGAATCGAAAATTGAAAGAGTCAGCATCAGCTTGGAAAGAAGACCTGGAAGCAACTGGTTCAAACCTTCAATCAAGAGTAGTGATGATCACATCCGATATTTAAATGAACAGTGGTCCAAAAAATGAGCAAAAATCAGTGCAAATTAGAAACTAAAATGTCTATTTATATATAATCTAGGTGAATGGGAATTTTGTCCCATCCAATGTCTGCATGATGAACCATTCGTGAGCATTACCAAGAACTTTCTTCGCTCCACAAACTTTGTGGGGATAAAATCGTAAGGTGTAGGTGGAATAACTTGCTTCAAATCACCAAAGACGATCTAAAGGTATTTTCCAAAATTTCCACTAAACTCACCCACCAAAAAATGCACCAGATGCAGTTCCACAGGAAGAGGAACCCCGAACCACTCACTGAACCTCGATCACTATGAATGAAGTATGCGATGTGATCATTATGGTTTTACTGTCGGCTTGCAATTGACTGACTGACTCCTCTGAAATTCACAATTTTCATTGTTATCTAAAACCCCTGGATCGTGCGAGAGATAATTTTTGGTTTTGTGGCAGACCTTTTCCTACGACGCCTTTAAAAATTATCAAATCATCCGAGACATATTTCAGCTCGAAGATTATTCAAATTGAATGTCACTGATGAAACCACAAGCTGAGGTTTATTCAAATGTGGTCGACGCCGTTTCCTGTTGTGCGGTAGACTGGATTTTTATTGTTTCGAAAATGAGTACGGGTTTGAAATATGAAAGTAAAAATATCTATTGCTGCTGGCCCGATTGGCATCAAACAGAAATAACAAAGTTGTTTTGTTCTTGACAGGGCAGAGTAATATCGGAATGACAAACATACGTGTGACAGCAACTTTGTTCTTCCCCGACAATTCCGATGCGAAGCGAAGCGAAGATAGTTTTTTATATAGACCATCTCTTGTAAATGTTGTTCCTCCCCAAGGTAAGTCTCGCCGGAATTCAGATGGTATAGAATTCAGATGCTAATACAGTTAGCATCATCAAGAGACGCGGCTGAATTCCATGGCTATGTTAATGTTTCAAAAGCATCATTACCTCACATGATGAGGGTCAGAAAAAGGGAGGGAAATATTCTTCATTGTCCGTAGAACACAAATTCCCATTGACAAAGTGTATCTCATGTTGAATAGTCTAAATAATGGACATATAACAAACCCTAAGAAACGAGACATTTAACAACTCATTCTTCTCAACGAATTTGATATTCCCCAATTATAATTATTACTTGTGATGCACTCTTCAGAGAATGAGCATGTGTGTGACGTTAGGCTAATTCCGCAATTGTCGACGACCTATCATTATTTGAATCCTAATTCAATTTGCGGTTTGAGAGTAGGATCACATCGTGCCGGGGGTATTGAAGTGACAACGCTGGAAATAAGATTGAAAGAATTTTTTCTAAACGCCAACTAAGAAAAATCGACCTTATTTCGTTGTCATTTAATCACCCTGTGTTTTGTAATGAACAAATCGGGCAGTGATTTTTTTCTCGACGCGACAAACCGATAATCTAATTCAGACTTGCAGTTTTCCTTGTTTTAGAGCGCGGAGCAATTAAACTCGCGTAATTAGAGGCTAACGGCCATTACGAAATTCCGATTCATGTGTGGACAAGGTCTCGTTTCTTATTCGTTGAATCGACGATTACTTTAGAAATTGATACCGATCGATTCTTGAGACATAATTTATATTTTCGATGTATTATTGCCGCTTGAACAATATTAATCTAGTCGACTGATCGTGTGGGTACCGAAAGGAATGAAGGTGTGGAGTTGGTACCGTTAGATTTGCGACAGGAATGTAGAGTAATTCACGAAAATTGCGGAAATTACATATCATTGCTCAGAAAATTATTCGTAGGGAAACGCATGTCGGTTTAGAAGAGTTAAGTCAAAAGTTTCGGGAATACTTAGATCATTACGAGCATGGCATACCACAAGGGATCGTTCTGGGCCCTTTATATGTGTAAAATGCAAATAACCTAGTTATTTTGACCAGAACCACGTGAGGAAGTTTAACCCATAACATCTTCAAACGGTAGACGATGGTTCCAGTTGGTGCCAGAGGAAGCAGATGTCTGTGAACCTAGTCTGCATCACAAATTAGAGGAATATGAATGATTTGACTCTACTTCTCTAGGCAGAGAGGAAGCAGATGCCTGTGAACCTAGTTCGCTTCACAAGGAAGATGAATCTGACTGATTCGACTCTACTTCCCTTCGATGGTGAAGCGGAATATCTAAGTACAGAGGAAGCAGATGCCTGTGAACCTAGTCTGCTTCACAAGGAAGAGGAATCTGATTGATTCGACTCTACTTCCCTTCGATGGTGAAGCGGAATATCTAGGTGAAGAGGAAGCAGATGTCTGTGAACCTAGTCCGCATCACAAATTAGAGGAATCTGATTGATTTTACTCTAAATATCTAGGCAGAGAAGAAGCAGATGTCTGTAAACCTAGTCCGCTTCATAAGGAAGAGGAATCTGAATGATTTCACCCTACTTCACTTCGATGATGAAATGAAATATTTAGGCATAGAGAAAGCATATGTCTGTGAACCTAGTCCGCTACACAAGTAAGAGGAATATGAATACATTGACTCTACTTCCTTTTGATGGTAAACTGAAATATCTAGACACAGAGAAAGCAGATGTCTGTGAACCTAGTCCGCTTCACGAGGAAGAGAAATCTGAATGGTTTTACTCTACTCCCAGTCGATGGTGAAGTGAAATATCTAGACACAGAGAAAGCAGATGTCTGCGAACCTAGTCCGCTTCACAAGGAAGAGGAATCTGAATTATTTGACTCTATTTCCCTTCGTTGGTGACGGCATAGAGGCAGAAGATGTCTGTAAACCTAGTCTACTTCATAAGGGAGAAGAATCTGCATGATTTGACTCTAGTTCCCTTCGATGGTGAAGCGGAA
The DNA here is from genome assembly GCA_015342145.1 of Leptinotarsa rubiginosa. NCBI lineage: Eukaryota > Metazoa > Arthropoda > Insecta > Coleoptera > Chrysomelidae > Leptinotarsa > Leptinotarsa rubiginosa. Next base: position 4,883 of record WOGL01000638.1, read on the forward strand.
TATCTAGGTACAGAGGAAGCAGATGTCTGTGAACCTAGTCTGCATCACAAATAAGAAGAACCTGACTGATTTGAGTCTACTTCCCTTCGATGGTGAAGTGAAACATTTAGGCACAGAGGAAGCAGATGTCTGTGAACCTAATCAGCATCACAAATAAGATGAATCTGAATGATTTGTCACCACTTCCCTTCGATGGTGAAGTAAAATATCTAGGCATAGAGGAAGCAGATGTCTGTGAACCTACCACGCTTCACAAGGAGGAGGAGTATGAGATAATGAATAAAGCAACAGATCTATTTGAATTATCAACTCTTTAGGGGATAATCACTAATTGATATTTTTATTTATTCTACCCTTGTCATGGTACCATCACCGGTAATTGTTTTGTTATTTTCTGTATGTTTGCATTGATTGTGGAGTGGTTGAGTTTGAGTAGCTCTGAGTTAGACTTCGCTATTGAATACCAGAATCTCCCGTACCTTCATTTTCTTCATTTCTCTTTGTATTTTTTGTATTGTCAATAAAGCCATTATTATTATCATTATTATTATTATTAGCGGCTCTACTGCTTCCATTTCGAATGATTTAAAAAAAGGCAGAAGAAGTATCAATACTGTATCATATTTTTCAAAATCTGATATAAACCAAATTGCAAAGCGATGTTTCGTTCATTAGATTCCATCATTAACTTTATTGTTTTGAGTACGAGCGTGTATTGTAATATATAACTGAATTTGTGGCTACAAAAATTGATAAAAAACTAGAGGCCACACTGTATACTCCACTTACAGGCAAAGTATAAATAGTTTCTAATAAATCGTGAATATGTATACACTAATTATACATATTTCAGTGGTAAAACAACAACTGTCGATAAAAATACACGGATTTATCTATCATAAGAATCCCCTTCTACTTTCGCAAGTGAATAACTGGAAATCGAATGGTAAACAACTCGCAGGAAAATAATTCGGAAAACTCACCTTCCGCCGCCTCGAACCTCGTCAAGTAAACACCAATTAAGTTTAAGGACAATTGGCGAATCACTCACGAATAATGGTTTGATCGAAAACAAGCTCAAAACAAAACAATTTTATTCCATCTGCCTAACCTTACTCAACACTGAGCGCGACGAGTTTTTCAATAAACTGTTTACTCGCGGTTGATGAAAATCGTTCAGGTTTAATCGATTCAATTAGCAAAAATTATATGAAAATTCTATAAACGTGGTAGCGATCGTTCAGGAATCGATTATGGTAATAATGAATCAACCTTGGCCAATATTTTCGCAATTAACTACTACCTCAACTTTGGTTGAAGTTTTCATTTGAGCAAAATTTGTTTTTCGCTATTGACATCAAACATTTGTGCCATTGAGATATTTATTACCATAATTTTGAAAATTTCCATATATTTGGTAATTATGTAGGTTCATTTAGGTTGAACAAAAGACCGGGATGATTTGCGCCCAAACCTGTACTCACGATGGAGAGAACCAAAAAAGTGGTAACCCATCTCTTCCCTCAGCATCAGTGGCAGTGTACAATGGACTGACAGCCAGAACGCACCTTCCTAAGGTTTCGAAGCTCCCCAGGCTACTTTTCCTCTGGAAAGAGCCGAAAGACTCAAGAGAAACAATCCACTGGAAGACACCTCATCTTTCAGACCTATTTGTCTTCTGGATGCCGAGGGTAAGCTATATGAACAACTTATAGTTTGGCGACTTAACGAAGAATTGCAAATATCAGTGTTGGGACCGATTCTGACGATCTTTTACAGATGAACCCTTCGGAAAACACAACCCACATAGGATTTGCAGACGATGTGGCTATGATAGTATGTGCGAAAAATGAGAATATAGAATGTAGCAAATACAGGTCTGCAAATGGTAGCTAACTGGATGCAAATAACTAGCACCACAAAAAACGGAGGCAGTATTACTGACGACGAAAAGAAAGAATTCTCCTATTGTGTTCATCGTACAAAATAATACAGTAATACCTAGCAGGGCTATTGAATCTGGTATCTAGTTGGATGTAAAAATAACCTTTGCAGAACATGGCAATAGAACTATCGAAAAAGTTGAAAGGACTGTAGCTGCCCAGCAAACCTTTTACCAAGCGTTGGAGGTCCTAGAGCGTCAACAAGAAAGGTACTGTTGAATGCAGCATATAGATCAATATCGGCGGAAATAGAAGTAATAGCAAGAGTACATCCCATAGATATCTCAATCCGAGAGAAACAAGAGAGGTACAACTGCGTAGTGAAAATGACCGCGAATGCAAACCTCATACGTTGGACCAATAGGCTGATACCTGACATTGAGCCGAGGGTCAACATACCCAAGCACTATGTGGAGACGACTGCTTCAGAAAATATCTATATAATAGGGCAAGAGCTGAATCTAATGAATGTTCATACTGCAATATAGAGACAGTTGTGACAGTTGGCAAGAGTTCAGGCACATTATGGAAACGAAAGAGAAGGAAAAGAGAGACTGGGCGCTATAGACAGCTCCTCCACTGAGAAGCGGAAAGACAATTTAACGAAGAGTATGGTGATATCTTTGACGACAGGAGAGGAGAAATAAGAACAAACCTAAATGTTCATCAGGTCATTATAGAAACGAAAGAGAAAAAAAAGAGGAACAGGACACTATAGACAGCTCCCCCACTGAGAAGCAGAAAAACAATTTAACGGGAGGAGTATGGTGATATCTTCGACGACAAGAGAGGAGAAATGAGAACAAACCTAAATGTTCATCAGGCACATTATAGAAACCTAAGAGAAGGAAAAGAGAGACAGGGCGCTATAGAAAGCTCCTCCTCTGAGAAGCGGAAAGACAATTTATCGGAAGGAGTATGGTGATATCTTTGACGACAGGAGAGGAGAAATGAGAACAAACCTAAATGTTCATCCGGCACATTATAGAAACGAAAGAGAAGGAAAAGAGAGACAGGGCGCTATAGACAGCTCCTCCACTGAGAAGCGGAAAGACAATTTAACGAAAGGAGTATGGTGATATCTTTGATGACAGGAGAGGAGAAATGGAAACAAACCTAAATGTTTATCAGGCACATTGTAGAAACGAAAAAGAAGAAAAAGAGGAACAGGGCACTACAGACAGCTCCCCCACTGAGAAGCGGAAAGACAATTTAACGGAAGGAGTATGGTGATATCTTTGACGACAGGAGAGGAGAAATGAGAACAAACCTAAATGTTCATCAGGCACATTATAGAAACGAAAGAGAAGGAAAAGAGAAACTGGGCGCTATATACAGCTCCTCCACTGAGAAGCGGAAAGACAATTTAACGAAAGGAGTATGGTGATATTTTTAACGACAGGAGAGGAGAAATGGAAACAAACCTACATGTTCACCTGGCACATTATAGAAACGAAAGAGAAGGAAAAGAGAGACAGGGCGCTATAGACAGCTACCCCACTGATGCAATGTGGAAACAGTTCCAGTGGGAAGAGTGAATGAAAAGAAGGAGGGGTTTTAGTCGGTAAGAATCCAGCACAATCACTTATGCAAGATTTTCCCCTCTCCTCTAAAAAAAAGGTTCATTTTTAGCTACAGCAAAAACTCTGGGTTGAATCTAGAGCACCATCTGTAGAAGAATCTTCTTCTGTCATGATTAACTTTATAACCAAGTTATTATTATCATTATATCATTAAGTTCAAGAATGAGTGAACACGTGTGCTGTTATCCTCCTGTGGAACTTTTGTGGTTATTTTTTGCTGTGGAGTTTGACGGATATTGGTCATCATTTCAAATAATATTATCTTCGTGGTTTTGTGAGAGTAACATCAATTAATAGTAACTTGACGAGTCTTGAATAATATTAGTTCAACCACATGAACGTGCCAGAAGTTATCTTAAGGTACGTTCACACTGTGATGAGCGTATTTTATCCCTAAGTTTGACATTTCAATGAATCAGCTTTGATCAGTTTGTCACTTGTGCGATATTCATTTTGATGAAAGTCTACATATGGTTATTGTTCTGGAATTTAACCTAACTTTCTGGAAACTTATATCAATGATTTGAAAATATAACTGATGATTCATAATCGACTATTATAATCTAGAATCTAGGAAGTCTCATAATGACTTACATCTAGTAGATTTTGAGAGCATTTGTGATCCAATACCAGTTATACAAAAAATTCGAAAAGATCTGTTGAGATTTCAAAAATAATTGTTACTTCTTTCATAAAGTTGAATAAGGTAGGATGAAAATCGCAGTTTTGAGTATCCTCCTTGTAAATATTTTCATATGTCAAAGATTATTTCGTGAAAGGAGAATATTGAGGTTGCAAACTTGTCAAATTATCAAGTGTGGCTTACGGAAATCTACATCGAACCAATATCAACGATTATTCGATAGCTGAGCGTTTTTCCGTAACTCTAAGTTTGGTAGTTGAACCACGGACATAAAAGAATAGAACAGCCGCCTCACTCAACAGACCTACACCTTATTGATCTAGTTGATTCGGATCTAATGACTTCCTGGAACTCCGGTTCAGCTTCTCGAGCAACCACGCTCGATGGCTCGGGGAGTTACTAAACCAGAAAATGGGACTAATCACCATAGTTCTCGATGCAGAATACACGGAAAATTACCTATATGATCCATGATTATTTTCGAAAGAGCGGTGGAAAATGTTTGTGTCTTCAAATATAATGGATTTCATGTCCTGATTGACTCCAGTATTTACAGCTTCTCATGGCTGCCCAATGTATTTTTATCTAAGAGAAAAAGAGTTGTTTCTATTGCTCTCCCTTCCTGTTGGTATGATGTCATTCCAATCTAGGAGGAGTTGGCAATGAAATGAGCACTCCAACAAATATATATCTTCACAATATGTCCATTGATAATGGTATGACTCCATAAAAGAACCGTTAGCATAACATTGCAATGAAACCAATAAAACAGTCTTCCTCGATACATTATCTCAACTGATGGTGTAATCATTTTTCTTTGTTGCCATGCTGTAGTTTGCTTTCACATGGCCCAAGGCTCTCATTGAACTTGAAATTCATCAGGTGTTGATTGTATTTACGTTGCGGCAGTAAACAAATGTAAAGGGCAACCGAACTGCCATTCAAGCAAGACGACATGAATCGAACTAAAGTAAATAATATTTGTGGTGAAAGTTGTACGCTGTATTTACACTCATCAATTTCTATTTTGTTTCCTTCAGAACAGTCCCCCTCTGATATGCACTTTTTAGTATATTCTTGAAGTCTCTCAGTGATTCGGTTTTTATCTCCTCAGTCGCAGGGAGCCAAATCTGGTGAATACGGAGGCTGAGGCATGATTACGGTGTTGTTTTTGGTCAAATAATTATGAACAAGTGATGACGGGTGAGCAAAGGCATATCGTGATGAAATAGCCATGTTTTTGATTTTCCAACAAAGCTTGAGTTTCACATAACTAACTTGACAGCAATTCAGTGCAGTAGAAAGTAAATTTCAGCTTATAATGTCCTATTGAGCATAGATTCTACAGTTATTATGAGAGCTTACTTTTTTAGAAGAATCTGATTGTATCGTGACGTCACGGTTTGGAACACTGTCAGGAAAAAATCTAACAATGAAGTTTTACCCAAATAAGTTATGACATTATATCGATATTGGCTCATTTTTATTCATTAGCCCCATATTTTTTGATAACACATTATGTGTAATCAATAAATTGTAAAATAAATATTACTGATAACAAAGCACCATTATAAATTTCTACAGTTTTAGTTTCACATTTTTGTATTTCTAAACTAGACACTAGACTTCTCTGATCTATGAAACCAAATGAGGTGAACATGTTCTTGTTGGTGAGATATTGAAGTCCGCTCAGTTTGACCAACATATTTTTTATCGCGATTCTCATAGTCAATTTACATGAATTTAAATGTTTCACAAGGTTCAAATTCAGAGCGTTCACAAATGACACACACAAATGACAAACGTCATCATGTGTTAGATGATTTCATTTTTTTTACAAATTTGAATTTTTGATGATTGTATCGAGCTTCAAAACATTTCAAGTTCTATTTGAAAATGTGTGAAGTCGCCAGTGATATATAAGAAGCAGGATGTTGAAATTAGGTCAGTTACTAATTAACACGTCTATCATGTTGTGTAGAATTCACGTGAATGTTTTTTTTCAATTACATTGTCAATAAATATTACTGAAGGAAGATTTTCCTTTTGAAGATTATCACTTGTTGATCGAAACACGTGTCGAGGTGTTAAAATAACGGTTTGGTTCAAGAGGAAGATCTTCCCCCTGAAGATGATTACTTGGTGAGCGAAACACGTGTCGAGGTGTTAAAATAACGGTTTGGTTCGAAAGGAAGATCTTCCCTCTGAAAATGATCACTTGGTGAGCGAAACACGTGTCGAGGTGTTAAAATAACGGTTTGGTTCAAGAGGAAGATCTTCCCTTTGAAGATGATCACATGGCGATCGAAACATGTGTCGAGTTGTTAAACTAACAGTTTGGTTCAAGAGGAAGATCTTCCTCTTGAAGGTAATCACTTGATGATCGAAACACGTGTCGGTTTGGTGTGGGAAAGATTCCAGTAATATTCATTACTACACCAATGATTCCAATCAGTGCATCACAAGTCCATTGTCAATGTTTGGATTACAAACTGAACGGTTCACATTTTTGAAAGTAGTTATTCATGATGGACATCTTTCTTGTATCTGAAAGAAACTTCAGGTTTCACCTATATATCATTGTAATAGTTCTTGTTGAAGTTAATTAGTGTCTATCTTTCTTCGGAAGTTTTGCCCAATTTATTGTGCAATGATGGCATTTTCCCAAAATCGAATCTCTCCTAAAAATACCGCCTTGTCAATTCAAATGAATATCTCAGTAATTCCCAGTTTCAGAATTTCTCTGAAAGTTATATTTATGGTGAAACCAAATGTGGTTTCTTATCTCGTTTCGGGAATGATTTCGAAGAAAAATCCGAAAGAAGTCAATTTGAAAGTCATATCAGTCGAATAACTATAACTTTGAAATTGGTAGTAATTTCTGTGGAATAAAACTGTTGTGATTCTTTGAAGTATTGCGTAATATGTTGGTTATTTCTTTTTAAGGTCTTCCAACTAGGTATCTTTCCCTGAAACATTTTGACGATAATAACTTTCCATGTCGATGGATTGAAAGAAGAGGTTCTACAGAATGACCATCCAGGTCTCCCGATTTGATCCCACTCGATTTTTTTCATGAAGATGGCCGAAATTGAAAGCCAACTACTATAATTTCTGGAAAAAGATAACTAGGTGCTATAGGCTATTCTTCAGAATGTGGGGGGAGAAACAAGAGGTCGCTTATTACATTGTATGCAAGGCAATGGTGCTCAATTCGAACAGCTGATGAATTGCATTTTACGGGTTAGTTTAGCACGGAATTGAATACAAACTCAAGAATGTGCTTTATTTTAACTGAAAAATGGGACATTTTAGGGAAAGATTAGTTATTTCGGAAAAAAAGTTTGTTTTGCGGTTATTTCCTTTCTTTCTTTGTTGGAAGTTTCCAATTTTTTTTACGCGTTTCGCACTTTATCGTAAGATTTTCATACGTGTTTATACATGTCTGATCATGTTTAAACACGTATGAATATCGTCTCAAGTCTCAATATCGAATGTTTTAATCAGGGTAGCTTGTTTCAACTGGATTGCACTGTATGTATATTTGAAATAGTGACACGATATGCTTTGAAATCTCCAGAGAAACGAGGTCAGCAGGGCTCAAAGGCTTATCCTAGGTATGCACAGTGACATAAAAAACCAGGTTTCAAACTTTAGAATTTGAAATATTAAATTCAAGTTAGTTGCATAATTTGCATACTGGTTAACATGAACAACGATTAAAATTTTCAGAATCAGTAAAAAACACCGAAGGCTGGGTCCAATTATAGATGAGGAATTTTAATTTTCAGCTGTACAGTCATCGGACACGTATTATATCTATTTATTTTTCCGGAGAAAACCATTAAACATAACAATCATTCTTTAGTCATTACAACAGTCCAACTGAAATAATAATAGCTCATTGGATAGAACTTATCACGCCTCCGAAAATAATATGTATACTATTAAGATCTCTAGATTGGTTCGAGAATCCCGCTTTCAAATATTCCTTTTGTCTGATTCGTGTTTTGTAAGCCTCGCGTAGAAATTTTTTGGAGTGGAAATGTTCCATAATAGGATGAAATTTTAATTACTCTAACTACATATTTTAACTGTTGAATAAAGTTATAGTTACATTAGACTTCCTAAAATATCATCACAGAAAACTTCTTGCCAAGAAACAAAAATATTTCAGTGTCGTTCCTGCTCGAAAAGAAATCATAACAGATTATGTCGAGAGCGGTACCATTTGACAAAAAGTTGCAACACACACGAAGCGCAGCATTTTGCGCTGACAATGTCTTCAAGGCCTTGCCTGGTGGTGCTTCCGGCCAGGAACAGTGCCACTTTCTCTTTTCTCCTTACTCTTTCTAGGCGGGTTGACTGTCCTTGTTCATCTTTCACTACCTCCCTGTAAATTTAGTTCAGGAGCGAGAGCTTCTCAACTCCCCAACTCCTGATCCAACAACTGAACCTTAAAAAAAAGGTTTGGTGGTGCAGCCAGGAAACGATTGAGTCGTCTCCTCAAGAGCGGGGTACCTTATTACACCAAATTCTTGAGTGGCGTACGCATAATCTGTCTCAGGTGGGGGAACAAATCCCCCATGAGCAGGTTAGCAAACGTTTGCGCTCAAGTGATGATTCACCAAAACTAGAGTCGAAAAAGCCCTGCACGTCTGAATCTAAGGCAGGGGTCTCCAAACTTTGAAGCCTTCGGGCCATAATGATTTTTTCAGTTTGTTCCAAGGGCCAATTTCTGCCCTTAACTATAT
>WOGL01000639.1:0-13847 GCA_015342145.1 Leptinotarsa rubiginosa
AAGCTTTCGGAAATTTATTTTTTCCTTTATCAAGAATATCTACAAAATATATATCATGCGAACATTTTATAGTGATAGATATGTTACAAAAGACTCACCAAAGTTAGTTCAAATATTAAAAAAGACATATAAATCCAAACATAAAAAACGAAAAGTCAAATGCAAATTTGACGTTGAAAATTTTGTCACAGCACCAGAGAAAATGTGATTATTATACACTACATTAATAGAGTTTGACTCATCACTGAATATAAAGAAAATAATTGAATTAAAATTTGCTAAAAATCGTTATTTGTTTTAAAATTGAAGATTACCGGTAAAAGCCATGTGGTTGAAGTACAAAAAGAGAGAGATAATAAACAATTGACAATAACATCTGTCATGTGATTCAGTTTGAAAAAATGTTTTTGTTTGTCTATGATAAAACTGTGGAACAAAGGAGAACTGTTATGGTGCAAGTGTGATCAGAGACACCTGCTGTTATATAAGTGAATCGATGTGAAAACTCAATACCAAATATGTCCAATTCAAAATTAATTAATTGGCAACACCCTTATCAATTTTGAAGAAAACAAGTGAAGAAGTGTTGTTAAATGAAAGTAAAACCCTGTCATATGGAGGTTGGAAATTTGGTCAAAAAAATATTTGAATTTTTTCAAATTATAATAATGAAAATCTAGAATTATTTCTGGTTTGGGTATCATGTAAATTTTCATCAATGTCTAGTAGGAAAGCATAGATGTCACTGAGGTAATCAATGTCTGATCTTCTATTGGGGCAATTATTTGATTGTAATATAAGTGACATTTTCAAAAACAATCTTCCTGATGTATTTCTGTCAATTGATAAGATTTTAGTTGAATTATAGTCCATTATCTCAGGATGTATTCTACTATCACTTTTATTTGAACTCAGTCTATCTTTGAGTGGTTTTGACGTTTGACCAATATGTTCACTATTACAATTCAAACGTGGAATGAAATAGATTAATTGAGATTGTAAATTAATAGTAGTTCTATCCTTATGTTTTAAAAATAATTTATTAATGGTTAATATGGTTCTGAAAGCTATTTTACATTTAAATTTTTGAAAATTCTGCAAAACTTAGGTGTCATATCACTGATGTATGGTGAAGAAGAGTATAGGAACTGGAGGTGGACCAACCCCAGGATTTATATCCAGCTGGTTGTTATTGTTGATTTGTACCGATTTGAACTGATAGGCTTACCATACCAATCTATGGGTAGAGTACTGTCTGGTGTTCTGATTACTTTAGTGTCAAGGATGGTGTCAGTTTCGATAGTGAACTGTATGTAAGGGTCATAACTATTGAAGATGTCCATAATCGCATTCCGTCTCGGGGAAGGGAGATGATAATGTCATCGATATATTTTTTCATAAAAAAATATAGGAAAGTACCTGTAAGACCAAATCCAGCAGGTTATCCATGACATACGCTGCTAAAATGGGGCTAATCTCAGCTCCCATTAGGGTACCAAAAGTTTGTTTATAAATTTTACCTTTAAATGAAATGAAAGTTATAAGCTGCAAAAATTCGTCTTTATGAATGTCACAAAACTGACTGATAAGCCCCCATTTTCTATCGATAGATCTGAGCCAAGCATCTGAATAGACATTGCTGAAAAAAGATTCCACACCTAAGCTAGCAATCACATAATTATTTGGTGATTTTATTTTATTAAATGTAGAGAAAACATCAATAAATATTGGTTGTCAAATTCATAAGGTGTAAGAAAAGGTTATTGTTAATATGTTCTCTGGAAGTGATGAAATTGGTAATAATATTAGTAGACCGTGTTACTATGGACTTTTTTTCATTATCGTTAGTGATAGTGTACGGTATGTTGGAGAACATACTCTTCACATCGAATGAAACTGAAATTGAAATATGTGGCGTGGTTTGGATATTTATTTTTTCCACTCAAGTCAGCGAATTTTTAATGCTGTGTCATGAGACAAAATTGCTAATATTTTTGAACAACTTGTTAAGACGTATACCTAGGTCTCTTACTAGTCTGTTTATATACGAAACTACCCTTCATACAAATATATAAAGGATGTATGAAAAATATACACTATGACAGTAAACGTAAAATAAGTCAAAAGAAAATACCCTATGTTTTGCTACAACAATATATTACCAGGTTCGTCTGAATACCCCGTTCTGACCAAAAATGAAATAATGTAATCGTTTTTCATCAAAACACCTGATTTCCACTAATTATGTTTCTTTAATGAAACACCAAAATTCTATTACAGTTCCTATTTAAAAATGATCAATACATCAAGAGCTAATTGTTTTTCTAATGAAGTTAAACATATCAGCAAGTAAGTGATGGATCGTCAAAATGTCCTCAATAAAACTGGCTTAAGTATGTATAGTCTGCATTTCACTTTGGATTTCAGCCCTGGTAATAAAATTTTAGTGCCTTTCCTTATAACAAATCATAGAGTTTTATACGTCTATAAAGTTCTTCTCTATTATAAGATTCGAGATGGTTCTTAATAGAACGTCTAGCTTTTATTTCAGTTATATGATATCATTCTTGTCTGAGGATTAATGATATTAGCTCGCGAAATTTATGGAACTTTATATTTTCGTGCGGTTTATCCATGATTCTCTTGTTTTCGGCAAAAGATTTAGGATGAGATAAGCATTAGTCTTTACATCATCGCACATATGTCGATTACAAGTTACAGAATATGGTAAGGAACTGACAGGATTATATTTTCAGGCGTGATTAATTTTTGGGAAAGAACATTTTTGGCTTTCTACTACTCCATCTCGTATAGAGTTACTTCTTTCGAAATTGATTGCTTTCTTTCTTTCTTTGGACAATTCTTACATTATTTTGTATCAAGATGAAGTAGTAGAATGCTGAAAACTTTTTTCCCAAAATGGTAAGGTACATTCTGTGGATGAAAATTTGGGGATTAAATGGGTTTATGCTACAAGTAATATTTGAATTGTAGTTGAAGACAACTGTACCAACTCAACAAGTCATCCTTTCCATATTTTCGCATTCCTGACAATAGATAGATCTATAAATTTTGAAATTGGCGTGAAAATATAACAAATCAATAACAAGTATTGAAATATTATATTTCATCAATAAAATTGATAATAATGAAAGATTTCAAGAACGGCTGAACCAGTGAACTCATGATTTTTGTATTTTGGATTTGTCTTCGTCTGGAATAGGATAATAAGTATTGAAAAATGATATTTCATGAATGAAAANGTATTTTGGATTTGTCTTCATCTGGAATAGGATAATAAGTATTGAAAAATGATATTTCATGAATGAAAATAATAATAATAAAAGAACACAAGAAGAGCTAGACCAATTTTTATGATTTTCGTGTTTTTGGATTTGTCTCTGTCGTGAATAGAATGATAAGTATTGGAATATGATATTTCGTCAATAGAAAAAAAATAATCATAATAATGAAAATAATAAAGGAACTCAAGAACGGCTGAACCAATTTTTATGATTTTTGTGTTTTGATTTGTCTCCGTCAGGAATAGGATAATTAGTGCCAAAATATGATATTCCATCAATGAAAATAATAATAATAATGAAAGAACTCAAGAACGGCTGAACCAATTCTCATGATTTTTGTATTTTGGATTTGTCTTTGTCTGGAATGGAATAATGATTATTGAAAAATGATATTTTAACAATGAAAATGATAATAAAAATAACAATGAAAGAACACACGAAGAGCTAGGCCAATTTTTATGATTTTTGTGTTTTTGGATTTGCCTCTGTCGTGAATAGAATTATAAGTAATGGAATATGATATATCATATATCATCAATGAAAATGATAATATTAATGAAAGAACTGAAGAAAGGCTGGACCAATTATTATGATTCCTTGTGTTTTTGGATTTGTCTTCGTCGGGAATAGGACAATTAGGTGAGAAAAAATATCATCTTTCATAACTAATTATAATAATAATAATAATAAAAGAACTTAGGAACGGCTGGACTTGGTATTTTTGATTTTATGTTTTTAGAATTATCTTCGTCGGTAATAGTATAATGAATATTGAAATATGATATTTCATCAATAATGATAATAATGATAATGAAAGAACTCAAAAACGGCTGGACCAATTTTTATGATTTTTATGTTTTCAGATTTGTCTTCGTCGGGAATAGGATAAAATGTATCGAAAAATGATGTTTCATCAATAATAAAAATGATAATAATGATAATAGTAACCACCACCCTCAAGAATTGAGGGTGGTGGTTACTGGTGTGTACTCTTCCACCACCCTTGAGGGTGGTGGAAGCACAAACTTCGACAGATCTAGTCATCGGAACTGTAGGGGAAGACCAAAGTTGCTGCAACAAATATGCTTGCCGTTTCAAACTTACTCTACTCGTTTGGAGTAGTGAAGTGGACTCAGGAGGAGCTGTATCAACACGACGTACAGACCCGAAAAATTATGCATCTTTATAGGAGTTTGCATCCCATATCGTCCGTTCCACGGTTGTACTTTCCCCGACAACAAGGAGGCTGTAGACTCTTGAGTTTGGAGTGTCTACATGAAAGAATGGTACTGTATATAGCCTGTGAAGTCGTCAGAAGTTCGGATCCCCTTCTCTGCATAGTCCGTGACCATGAGAGAGCAGAAATTGAAGCATTTCTCTTTAGGGCAGCTGATGAACTCGGTTCAGTTTTCAACACTGAACGAGGTGACCACAACTCTGTCACCTAGTTGGAACCCGTTCAGCAAAAATCTCATATAAAAGCCGCAGAAATCACCTCACTTCTGCATGGGGTCTTCTTCAATAACATTGAACACTTCGGCTTTTCAAAACGCCTGACTTTCAATTTCTTCGGGTTGCGTATACTTAAGTCGAATACTGAGGGATTCATCATGGCATGCTAGGATGGTGTCTTCAACACCTCAGTCTACCGCAGTCGTGTGGTGGGCATAGAGGTCATTTCAAAAACTACATCTCACGATTTGATCTCTACAAACTTTATTGAAAAAATATATCACAACATGTTTCTCTAAGATATTAGCTCTTTAAAGTCACTTCAAATCACTTAAAAAAGCTAATGTCTTAGCGAAACATGTTGTGATATATTTTTTCAATGAAGTTTGTGGAGATCAAATCGTGAGGTGTAGTTTTTGAAATTACTATGGATCTTCGTCAAGTAACGGCCAAATCAATCAGAAAAAAGGGTATAGAGGTTCGTGACACAAGGTGCAGTACATAACGCGGACATAACGCGACCCTAAAAGTGCTTTTTCACCATCTACAGCACCATTACGGTATTGACGAGACACCGATGTTGTCCTACGCTCCGGATGATATTGAATCCGTTTCGGGGAACTATCCGTTCCCCACCCTCAGGCTCATACAAGCTAATAAGCCTGATATAGTCCTTCTTGACCACCAGAGCAAGACGACATTTGCCGTGGAGTTTTCAGCTCCTGGCGAGACGGATATCGTCCAAAAAGAAGAGGGAAAACGGATAAAATATCGAGATTTTCTCTTCTCACTGCCGCAGACCACTCTGTCAAAATGGTTGTTCTGATTATTGGAGTCCTTGGTGGAATGATGCCCTCTCTACTCGCGAATCCTAAAATCATACCGGCTTGCCGCACTATGGCTCGGACCCAATGATCACTTACCTCACTGTGTGGGGAGTGGCCGTTGATTGATAATGCTGGCGCGCTCCCCCGAATATATCGGGGCTCCGGGGGATAGCGCCTGACCAGCGCATATTACGGTAGAAAATAATGATAGAGAAAGAACACGGAAGCAGCTGGACCAATTTTTATGATTTTTGTGTTTTGGATTTATCCTATTTCACTGGCAAATTCAGTTCTCACTCCTCAGCGATTACGAAGGCTCGCTTAGTGTAGCCACAGTTGCCACTGTGATGTAGCATTCTTCCATTTCGCAAGTTCACTACTTTGTGTTCATATGTGCAGTTTGTACATGAACACGTTCAAATTGACAACCGTATGACGTTTTACTACAAAAGATAATGGAAAATATATGTTATTTCTGATTTATTGGTAAATTAATTCATATTTCATCGTAGGAAACATGAATGAAACACCAAAGAAAAGAAAAATCGATTTTTCACAAAAAGCATTGAAGCACAACAAAAAACGTTTTGAAAAAATGTAAGGAACAAAGTTCAACATTCGTTATAAATTCCTTACATATTTCGGAATTGATTGCTGAACATATCAAACTATTCACGGATGAAGAGTTCATTAACGAAGTTTGTCAGTGAATAATTAAAAAAATGTCTGATATTAGTTTGTCTGCACGAACAGTAGTTTGGCGTATTGAAAACATATAAACTGATATATTCAATAAATTGAAAGATTTTTTTTCGTCGAACTGATAAATAATTTTGTGTAACAGAAAAACTTGTTGCATCAAAAAGCCTCCATGGAAATACAAGAGGTGAAGATATATTTCTGCAACTATTATGTTTCCAATATGTACGATCACAAGTGGGAAAAATGAAAAATGTAAAAACTGACGGTGCAAAGAACATGACGGATCACAATGCTGGATTGGTAGGCATGATTAATAAAAAATGGAGAAAATCGAATATCACACAGCCTCCTCTGCAACTTCATTGTATTATCCATCAACATGCACTTTTCGCAAAACTTGTGAATTTGTGAAATGTTATGAATATTATAGTGGAGTCCTTCAATTATATTCGCAAAAACAGTATGGACCATCAAATATTCCAGAATTTCTTGAATGAAATTGATGCAGAATATGAAGATAATATTTATTTTTCTGAAATGGGATGGGAAAAATCAAAATGATTTTTTGAGTTGGTAAACTGGAGATCAAAATGTTTTTGACAGAGTTATCGAATTTTAAATGGATAAGCGATTTATGTTTTCTTGTGAATATCACAACTCACCTCAGTAAGTTAGATGTAACACTACAAGGGGAAGGACTGTTATTCAACGAGCTATCTACAGAAATCAGAAGTTTTCAGCTCAAAATAATATTGTTTATTCTTCAACTTGAAAAAAATACTTATTGTCATTTTCCTACTTTCCAATTGTTTTCAATGAAAAAAGAGAGAGTCCTTCGAATATTTCAATTGAGTCACTAAAGGTACTGGATGAAAATTTTTGTTTTTGGTTTCAAGAAAAGGAAAAGCGCCTCTGCAGGATACTCTCACTCCTCCAGTTTTCATCATTATGCAGTCAGCAAATCACAAGCTACCGCGCGCACAGCGGAAAATTCAAATTGTTCTCATTTTAACAAGACCTATTCAAGCGTACCAGTCACGTGTTGACTGATGATCATCGGTTGCTTAAAATTTAATGGAAAACCAAATGAAGGAAGTATTGATTAGAGAATTGCACCCAGGTCGTCGGCGCGGTAGGCTTGACCGTTAGCCTCAACACCAACATGAAGTATTGGAAGGTATTGCGAACTGTTGAGAGCTATGGGGCCGGTCTCGATTTGGTAATTTAATCGGTCTTTGAATTGGTTCTCATCCCGATGGAAGCACTTCAATACTATGTCAAATGACCTTTTTTATCAGAATAGGTGATTGTTGATTCATTCGAAATATCCAATCGAATCGTTACAAAGCTCTGTGAAAACAGCTGATGTTTGATTTCAACCATGAAAACGACTGGTGTTTTTAGGCTGAAATTGAATTTTAGGCATACATGTTTGTACGTTCTGGTGAGATAAGCGAAAATAACTTTGTGTTCTTTGGAAGGTCTCACCTGTTTGCTTGAAATTTCGATGGAGGGTATAGGGTTTACAATAGTTTCTTTTCTGAGTCGAAATTCATCAACTGTGTGGCATCGTAGTTTTAGGCATATTCCCTTCACTTTGCAAACAGCTTTAGAATCTTGTTGTTCATTTTCTGTGGCAGAAAAGGGCGAAAAAGAATTTGTGGAGGAAGTATCGTACACTCTATGGATCCAGAGATGGAGGAGAGAAACATCGCATTCTTCTTCACCAACAAGTGGGACATTTTTCAAGAGAGGGTGATTTTTAGTGAATTTTTGAATTTCCTCTGAAAGTTCCCGAAGAAAATCACATTCCCAATTTTCGATGACCTCATAACCCAAGGATTCAATCTTATTTATTTTTGCAATGGTCATATCACAGCGATGAGCCATTGTTCCGAAATGACAATTTTGGAGAGTAGTATATCTCTGATGGTCAAAACATCTGGTACATCCGTGATAAAACAACTGTGAAACTCGAAAACCTGATTGGTTTCAGAACACCAAATAAGAACTTTGAAATTTTCAACGAGCATCTCAGAAAAACGACATGCTTGTTGAATTTTTATATTTCGCTGTTTTCACTCCCAAAGCAACCGTTGGGTGGATACCATTAGAAATAATGCCAATGGTATTCAATTTGAGAAAATTCCTGTGAAATACTTTTTTGCATGTTGAGGCAATCGCTACGGCTTCCGTAAATAGATATACACGTTTCATTCAACATGAGTTGGCGAAATTTCAAACAGGCTTTGGTCAGAATATCTACATTCGACAAACAAAATATTTGGCAAGTTTTGCCAAAGCTATTGGGAATTGGGAAATGCTTAAGATGATCCAAAAATTTCACATTTTCGATGGTCATTGATATAGTTTACTTCCGCGCATGATTAGATCAAGGGTTAAGTCAGTTTTTGTAAATTATGATTCAGAATAAATTGATATGGTCAAAGTCTTCTCCATTGTGGGCGATGACTATGATTGTTTTGAAATTTTTCCTTATGGTCAACACATGGTCAACGTTGCACTTGAGAATTTGATGGCGTATACCACAGTTTTTGCAAATTTGTTGATCGGTTTAGATGCAAGCGTCACAGCGTTGGCGAAAAATACACAAATGTGGCTCGTGAAGTATCGATACATCAACTTGCATGCTCTCCTGATGAATCTCCAGATCATAAAAGATGAACAAGTGATTATTAGTCTAAGGCTTCTTCGAGTCCGGTTGAATTCAACAAAAGTGGTCAGCGGGACATTTTTTATAGCAAATTTTGCAACTAATCATTCTCATACCTGTGGGAACGATTAGTTGGAACAATTTTGAAACACTACTCGCATCTTCTTATTTCTCCACAAATTTTATCTCGAATATGATTTTCGAAATACACTCGACCTCGAAAAGATCTTTTGCATGACTCGCAGGAGATTTTCACGTGATTATTAGGACAAGTCAGTGGAGCATTCTTTATGATCGAAAGGAACCTGACATTCTTCACAATAATGATAACAGCAAAAGTACAGTTCGTTGAAAATACAGTTGGTCTTTTTACTGATATGATGAACAAATTCATCAAGGTCGAACAAGAATCATTAAATTGGATACAACATTGCAAAACCGATGAGAAAAAAAAACAATATGTTGAAGAGTTTTTGAAACGAGAGAATGTTCTGTTTGAATTTTTCGAAAGTACTGATAACCCTAGTGTTACGTAGCTTGTTTTATGGGTGCTAGATTGCAGAGCACGTTTGAATTTCAATAGCTTTATTCAACTCAAGACACAAATTATAACATGAAAATGTGGTATTAAGAAATAGTGTACTGCGTTGTCTCTACCGCTGCTAATAGTTTACTGCACGAATCCCGAAGATCGGGGTACTAGGAATGTCTCTCTTTTCTCGACACTCACAGGGCCTGACTTAGGATGGCCGGAACATACTCCCCACTTTGAAAATACCTCTTTTTAATCACTGATGGACAATGGACAGATCCTCTGAAAACCTCGCTTGATAATACCAGAGGAAGTTTTGATGAAGGCTACTCTACTGATTCCATCAGGTCCTGGACGCAGTGAAACAAATCTCTTTAACAACTCTTCTAATTGCCATTGTGTTGGTCTGGTATTGTCCTCCTTAATGAAGACTAGGGTTCCTTTGGCGAGTTCTCCCTGGGTTTGCTTCCAACGGCTACGCAGCTGCAACTCAGAGATGTATTCTACCACAGTAGGAGATCAAATCTCCTACTTACCACCCATCGTTGTCAGAAATGTTGGCACATCTGCTGGAGGAGCTGATATCGATTGAGACTATTTATTTTCAAGTCGGTCACGTCTTGGTCTGGTGCTGCTACTATTGGTTTGCCAATTGGGATGTGAGCAGGAGATACAGGTCTATAACCGTTAGGGTCTGAACTGAGGGGTAAGAGAGGTCAGGAGTTTAAAATAGCGTCTATTTGCGCACACACAGTTTGAAATTCTCCAAAGCTAAGAGGAGTTTCGAAAATTACCCTATTCAGGTGATGATTAGAACTTTCCATCCCCGCTTCCCATATTCCATCAAAGTGAGGAGAATGAGGTGGAATAAATTGCCAGTCGATAGCTCGTTTTGAGGCAAATGCCGAAACATCGTCATATATAGCTTCAGATTTTAATAAATTGCCTAGCTCTTTCTGAGCACCTACAAAATTGGTGCCATTATCAGAAAGCATTCTACTTGGTTTACCTCTTCTGGATATAAAACGGCGCAGAGCTTATAAACACGCCTCAGAAGATGAACTGGATATAATCTCGAGGTGTATAGCCTCAGTCGTAGTAAGACAAATAAATAATTCCTGTAACATTTACTCGTTTTACAACCGCATCCCATCCTATCTTTGATAATGAATAGTCCCGCGTAGTCCACACCTACTATTGAAAAGGGACCTGATGGTGTAACTCTATAATTGGGAAGATTAGCCATCCTAGGTTGTATTGATTTATCGTTGATATTGATATCGTTAAGCCGAAAGCATTGCAGGCATTTTCGAATAGTGGCGCAAGCCAAGTTGCGGCCAGAAATAATTTCGGATAGTACCTAGCAGTATTTGAGGGTCTGCGTGCTTGAGCAGTAAATGTTGTGACGACTGTGGAGGTGTATGAAATGTCTTTGATCCAACTTATAGTCAGAGTATTTTAGCCTACCTCCTACACGTAGAATTTCATCGCCGTCAATAAATGGAGCTAGACCTGCAAGCTCATTATGAATTTTTAATATCCCATTTTTAGATATCTCTTAAAATTCTAGAGAGAAACTCTCGGATTGACAGACCTTCATCAAACACGTAGAGGAATAACGAATTTTGAAATTTGTGAAAGAACCGGTTTCTCTCTCGGGTTTGGCTCGATTACAATTATCTGCAAAGCGCAGATTATAAGCTGCAATTCTGCGCATCTTAGAATAACTAGAGAAATTCGTAAAGGAAAAAGTAAGTGTCAGTTAGTAGATTCCTGAGCCGAATGAGCTTGAAACTTCAGCTCAGATATTATTGTTGCTTCCATTTGTTCGTTAGGCCAACTGGATGGATCTAGCGCAAGCCATACCGGCCAATTCCACCACATTATGCAATGTGAAATTTGTTAAGGATATAACCCCCTCGAAATAATATCTGCGGGATTATCTAGCATTCTGACATGTCGCCTTTGGCAATTCACTGCGAGTTTCTGAATTTCAGAAACTCGATTGGCAGTAAAGGTTCTCAATAAATTTGGACTGGTTGTCAGTTAAACGCGCCAGCAACAGAGCAGCACATAACTTCCATCTTGGAATCA
Organism: Leptinotarsa rubiginosa; assembly: GCA_015342145.1. NCBI lineage: Eukaryota > Metazoa > Arthropoda > Insecta > Coleoptera > Chrysomelidae > Leptinotarsa > Leptinotarsa rubiginosa. The sequence continues at coordinate 11,587 of WOGL01000639.1, forward strand.
TAATAGTTTTTATAGGTGCGGCCTTATATTTTGCGCATAACAGACTAACTTGAATTCTATCGGATCGATCTGTACTGCGCAGATGAATGCATGCGCCTTAGGCCCTTTCCGAAGAATTACAAAATCCGTGAAGTTGAATACCGACAGCTCCACGACTAATAGCGAGACGCGCTATAGATAAAAATATAGATAAATTCGTCATAGAAATTGAGCCACGAAGTTTTCAAATCGTCTGAAAGGTCATTGTTTCAAGCGATTTTTTCGGACCAGATTTTTTGCATAATTATTTTGTAAATTAGTATGCATGGGCTTAAAAGACTCGGTGGATCAAATATCCTAGCTACGCAAGAGAGTATTGACCTTTTATTAACTCGTTTTAGATTACCATCAATATTGATGCTATAAAGTAGAGTATTTTCTTTACACGCCCAGGTTAGACCTAAAGTTTTTGTTTTATTATCGCCGGAGAAATCTAGAATGCCGTGAACCAAATTTGAACGATTTATATTTTGAAGTACCCTGGATTCGTTAGAGCACCACTTTCGTAGATTAAAGCAGCCCTTTTTTGAGACTTTGGAAACTTTGGCGAAAATTTGACTATCTTGATGTAATGAATTTATGGCCGTCAACATATCGTCGACGTAAAAATCTTTCTTGATTACTCTAGCTATATCGGGGCTAAATTTCTCCGATAGTTCAAACAAACATAGTAAGAAAACTCGCTGATGCTTGCCCGTATGTGACCGTATTCAACTCAATAGTCTCTATAGGCTTAGATAGATGGTCTTGCCATAAAATTCATTGGAGCGACCTTTGTGCAGGATGTACCAGTACTTGGCGGTACATCTTGGCAATGTCCGCGGACATAAGGAAACTATGCTGCTGGAATCTCAATATAATTGAAAGCAAATCGTTTTGCATAACCGGGCTGATCAGTTGAATATTATTTATTGACAGACCACTACTGAGTGGGGCGGACGCATCGGATACTACTCGTAGTTTGGTAGTAAGACTAGATTCCTTCAACACGCCATGATGCGGCATATAATATTCGTATTGTGGCTAATCTTCCTCGTTGCAGAGAGACGTGATTTAGTGACATATATTCTGCTATAAAGTTCCTTTTTAATATTGTATAATTTATCATTTGTAATCAACCTACGCTCTAGCGAACAAAATCGTTGCTCCGCTTGAGCTCTCGATTCCCCTAAAACTTCTGGACCCTGCTTTAATGGTGAATTCACCACAAATCTGCCATCTGGGTTTCTATAGGTTGTCTCCGGAAATATTTTTTCGCAATGAGCTTCATCCTGTGACAAAGCGTTATCATTAGGGAATTTTTCGATTTCCCACTTGACTGCACACGATGCAGCCGAGTTTGGTTTCTTGTTGACAAGGTTTATTCTTGCCGGAAGTAATTTCGGACTTGGAAGATGCCAAAATAAGTCAGCCCCGATCAACATGTCGATCGGTCCAGCCGGTAGATAACCGGTTATTTCAGAGAGAACGTAGCAGGTTATATTAGCGGTAACTGAATCACATCTAGATTTTATAAGAACCTCGCATCTTCTTCCACTGATGAGACGTTATTAGCTATACCGTATATATCTAGATTAGTGTTCTTACTAGGAGTATTCAGTTTTCTTTGAATACGGTCCGTGATAAATGAAATTTGTGAATCGCAATCNTCGCTGTAGAAAGGAGCTCAGCACGCCACTGTTCAACACGCAGGCGCTTGAGTCCTGCATTTCTTTCCTGGAATCTTCGAGTCGTGATTCCGGATTATTATTATGAAGCAGTGTATTATGACGCGACATGCACACTTTGCAAGGCCCTAGCTTACATGTCTGAACTGAATGCCCTTCTCTCAGTCAGTTAGCATATATTGACGAATTTAAAAAAAAAAATTGATTCCTTTCTATACTCAAATGTTTTAAAAATTGGTCACACATATATATGGAATGCTGTCCTTTGCAATAAGGACATGTATATTGTCCTACTACTAAATCCTTTGAAGTTTTTCTTTTTTAAACCTTGGAGTTATCTTTGTATGCTCTATCAGCAGGTTCATCGTGCGTAATATTAGTTTTAAAATTGATAGAATCTACAAAATTTCCTCTTTCGTGTAAAAAGTCCAAAAATTCGTATATTGATGACGTCTACCTTTCCCAATCACATAAAGTAGCATTATCCAGTTTTTGTGACATCAAAAATATTAATATACTGTAACGAATTAAAGAGTTAACTGTCTTATACAAATT
>WOGL01000640.1:0-13823 GCA_015342145.1 Leptinotarsa rubiginosa
TTCAGGGATTTCAAATCAATTTATATTATATTAGACAATGGAAGTCCGAACTGATGAAATACACCACGAAACATTGTCAACCACCTTCAAACAAACGTTGTATTATATAATAATTCATTTGAAATTTGTATACGTTTATCAATCAAATATCAACTTCAGAGAACGTATACTTTTTATCCATTCATTGATTGTTAGCTTACCGCATGCCGTTTGATAAATCATTTTTCGATAACTTCACTCCTTCACAATCAAGTTCTGATGGATGATCGTTCTGACACACACTGTATATCAGTTGCGCTCAATTATTTTTGTAAATTTTCATATTTTTCTTCCTCACTTCATTCCTTTTGAAGCAGACATTGTTTATTAGATTTACAAACGTTTTGCTTCACACCACATTCATATCCTAAAGACTATATTATCGTCAAGGTTTGCTATTCCGGATCTATTAAACTGTCATTAACAGGTCGCCACACTTGAGCTAATTTACGTTATTATTTGCTTTAGAGCCGAATTCAGTGTAACATGTTTCAAGTTTTCTCTTGAGTATCCATTTTAAAGGTATGTCTACAATAAGTTAACATTCTACATCGTGAATCATGTCGAAAACAGCAAAATATTCGAATCTGGACAACTCAAAATAAATACACCTAATATTTATTCAATGTTGGTTTTATTGATTAGCCCGTTATAAATAAAAAGGCGCATTATTTTCGTTGGTCAGTGTATGTATCCACGTCCATAGCATTAAAATTGTGGCACCGATCCAAAGCAATCGCAAGTCTTATTTTTACTCGACAATTTCGGTTCCAATATTCCCCAATCGCGCGGAGCGATAACATCTCGTTCGTGATGTTTCTTACGCAATAAAGCATGTTTTAATTGCGCGCGGCTGAACGTTTTAGTGTTTTCAAGAGGGGTCGTATCATGTCGGCTCCGTGGCCAGTACGAGAGGGGGCCTTGAGGAAAATGGATAGGAACTCAGAAGAGCTACCTCTAGTGGTTGGTAGAGTTAAAGTTCCACCTAAATTGAAGCTCCAAATGATGACGAACGTAAATATTGAAAACACTTTTTTGCTCACAAAAACACTTGTCATAATTTCGTTATCTTGTGAATTACGTCGATTAAATATTTTTATGTAATATAGCCGTCATCCTAGCGAAAATTAATAAACGAATTTTCAATAACTTTGAAGACAAGATCGGCTTCAAATAACCGTGAAATTAATTTTGTTTAAAACCGCCTTCAACGTCCGACCCATGCCAGAAACTCGTTATTCCTAAAAGTATTTGGAATATTTCATGTATTAATATCCCAGTTTTATTGCCTCGTATATCGTTCAAATTACTTTCAGACCATAGCAGTTCCCTAACGAAATCAACATAAAAAGTTCACAATTTAGGTAATACCTTGAACAGTTCACCTAAAATAAATCCAGTATGATGTTTCCAAATTTTTTTATCCAAACATTACACCTCTTATCTTTCTTATCTGTACCGTTGGAACTATGCACTCATTGTTACTAAATTAAATCAGCCGGATATCAAATATCCTGCAGATGCCATGAAAACAATCTCGTTAACACCAGTCGTATCTGTTTATTTCAGGAAGCGAGGTTACTGAAGGCGGGCGAGCTTAGTCAACAGGAATCGAAAAACATGGCCCAAACGAATATGAAACTCACGACTGACAAATTCAGCAGCGAAAGAACAGCCATCGAATCCCAGCAACAGCGACAAACGGTCACTACTAGTGGTATATATAATCAGGAAAAACATAGTTCCAGTTCTAGTCACGTATACACCTCCACTAAGGCTTCCAGTAACACTGCTGCTATGATGCAAGCTACAAGACAGGTAAGAAAATCTACAGTTGAAAATCTACAAATAGTTCTGTGATGAATGAACGCGTGTGGCCAGCTTATTTTGAGAATTAACCTACGGCATTCATGACCTGCTGAATAGTTGGTGTAGCATTTTATAGTCCAAATGGCACTGCAACCAATCCATTTAACTCTTTCACCACTCTTACCCACCTTCGTTAGGTTTCTTAGTAACCAATAGACATTAATACTCAAAGTGATTTAAAAAACTTTTGATAACGTCTATCTGACTATTATAGAGATTATAAACTCAGATTCCTCAAGTATCTATGAGTAGTGTGGACGAGGGTGAGTTAAATTATTTCATTAAGAAAATAACCAAATTGCTTATCTGTCTGGTTGTCAGAAGTTTGATTATTGAAAAGCTCAATACTTGCAGTGAAATCAACTAGAAAAACGTGAACTAAGTCAGTTACAATGAAATTTTGCTACAAATTTTGCTCATGGGCCGAATTCGAATTAGAGTATTATAAAATTCAGACGGATACATGTTTTTCAGCCTATCAGCCCTTATCAGTATCAAGTAGTTGGAGGCAAGGAATTGCTGCATTTTAAAAAACAACAACGTAGGAAGTCATAGTAGAACTTAGTTTAGAAAACCTTATCTTCACGATTCTACCACTAAAAACAACAAATTCGGTACCTACAAACATCATTTGACTCTATATGCTATATGAAAGATATTTTAGACGATATAGTAGGGAGGGTATACCCACAGCACTCAGGCCACATGTGGCCCATTGTACATCCTCCCGAGGAGTTGTCCTCCTAAGTCATTGTCCATCCTGTCATTTCCAGGAAGGTGGCCAGGTCACTAAGAAACATCTTCTTTATATCGGCAGGTGTAGGCCAAGACTCGCCGAACACACACTCTCTTTGGTAACCTTGAGGTATCTCACGGCGGCCTCCGCGAAGGTTTTGGAAGATGCAGCGACATTACTGTCGTTACGTGGCTTCTTCAACCTTCCTGGGGTTCCCCTAGTGAACCCCTAGCATGGGTAGGCTGGTCCACGGTGGCATGTTTCGCAAAGGCTTTTGGGGAGTTTTAGCTCCCCTCACCCTTCTTAGTTCTGCCACTGACCAGGAGTCCGGCGATCCCGTCCGTAAGGCCACATATTGGCTTCCCGGACAGGGCCCCCAGTCCCCTGGCCGTTCCACTATCCGCCACCTGGGAACGCACCCGATAGGTAGCCCAACCCACGGGATATTTTAGACGTGTTCAAGACGTAAAGAAGATTGAAAAATAATGAAATATATATTTCCTTGATGTGATAGTTTTGATGGATTTCATAGACAATATGAATGCCATATGAACTGCTTCATTATTTTTCAATCTTCCTTACACATTGTTTTGCAAAATTCGTCGAAGTAATATCAATTTTTCAATTTCAGTTCCACCTCATGAACGGTACACCAGAAGAATCGATACTGAACACTTCCCTGGACGATCTAGATGGACTATCCGCCCAGTCCGACGTTCACGACATCGAAAGGGCAAAACACAAATACTCCACATACCTAGACGAATCGATACGCTGTTTGCAGAAATTGGACCAGAGCAAAGACGCGCCTTTGATCCTCAACAAAATCAACGACGTGATGTGTAAAGCCTGGGCCGTTCCAACGTACGGCCACGAGCTGGGTTACGCGCTATGCAACGCTCTCAGGAATAGCGGAGGTCTAGATTTAATCATGCAGAATTGTACCAAATCCGACAAGGATCTTCAGTTTTCCAGCGCCAAGCTCTTGGAGCAATGCCTGACGGCGGAGAACAGAGCACACGTTGTCGAGCACGGATTGGATAAGGTAATAAACGTCGCCTGCGTTTGTACCAAAAACTCCAACGTGGACCATTCGCGAGTTGGAACCGGCATTCTCGAACACCTGTTCAAACATAGCGAAGAAACTTGCAGCGACGTGGTTGGTCTCGGAGGCTTGGACGCGCTCCTCTTCGAGTGCAGGAAGACAGACATTGAAACATTGAGGCACTGCGCCGGAGCTTTGGCTAACCTTAGTTTGTACGGTGGGGCCGAAAATCAGGAGGCCATGATAAAGCGCCAGGTGCCGATGTGGCTTTTCCCTCTGGCATTCCACAACGACGACAATATAAAATACTACGCTTGCTTGGCCATTACGGTGCTTGTGGCCAACCCCGAGATAGAAGCTCAAGTGCTATCGTCCGGCACCCTCAACTTGGTAGAACCCTTCGTCACCTCTCATAACCCTTCAGAGTTCGCAAAGTCTAACCTCGCCCACGCTCACGGGCAAAGCAAAACTTGGTTGAAGAATTTGGTACCGGTGCTCAGTTCGAAACGAGAAGAGGCGAGGAACCTGGCCGCCTTCCACTTCTGCATGGAAGCGGGTATCAAGAAGCAGCAAGGAAACACCAATATGTTCTCGGAAATCGGTGCCGTCGAGTCGCTGAAGAAGGTCGCGAGTTGTCCGAACGCTGTGGCTTCCAAGTACGCGGCGCAAGCTCTGCGTTTGATTGGGGAGGAGGTACCGCACAAGCTCAGCCAGCAAGTTCCACTTTGGTCTGCCGAAGACGTCGAAGAGTGGGTGAAACAGATTGGGTTTCCTGAAATCGCGTCTAGTTTCGTCGATAGTAGGGTTGACGGGGATCTTTTACTGCAACTGACTGAAGATAATCTTAGGGACGACATTGGGCTAACCAATGGAATCAAACGAAAGAGGTGAGTTGCGATAATGTATTATAGAATACTTAGTTGTGTCAACTACTGGAATGGAAGAAGGGTCGTTTTGTTGTGCCGGTCGACCTGATTTATTTACTTGAAATGTTCAATGTTTGGGTCATTATCATTAATGTTATAGATTTCCATGTTGTCTTTTCTGCTCTTTTCAGGTTGGAACTGTTGTGCCTTTTTCGTTGCAATCAACTTGTTTCTTCTTGACAATAGATACTTTTGAAGTCATAGTTATTCATCCTATGAAAATTAAAGTTGAAGAGGACTTGAAAAGTTTAATTCCTTTCATGAATCAATGGGAATTATGTTATTTTTATATGATTGACAGAAAATCACCGATTGAATAAATATAAAACCCTGACCACAATTGATTTTACCACATGCACTAGATTATTTTCACCCACTACACTAATATCCAGATATATTAATACTACAACCGCAATTCATCATATGATATGCTTATCAGTTCATGATTTATACTAACATTTGTTATCAAATAAAATTTCCTGCGGTATTTATCTTCCACTTGTTCAAATTCTCTTTGATTGGTTTGTCTTTCAATTTGTGCTTTGCTATGCCTTTATAAGAAATGATTCTCATTACATCATTATTATTGAGTATCATCAATCTAAGGTGTTTCGATTGTTTTGAATTCCTCACCTAATTAGAGAAATTGTGTCCATCGTTTAAGTTTTTTTCCTGTGGGGTTTCGTGAGTCTATAGAAAGATGTTGCTTGGTTCGTCCTCTGAGTGACATCAAAGAATCCCATATCAGAAGCATTTCTAAAATTTTTACGTTCTGAAAGTCCATTCCTTAACTATTTCATGAGTTATTTCATTGACAGGTTCACCAGGGAACTGCAGCAGCTCAAAAAAATGGCAGACTACACCTCGAGAGACACCGCTCACATCAACAACTTCCTCCAACAACTCGGCCCCGAGTTCTCAATATACACCTACAGTTTCCTGAACGCGGGAGTAGAGAAAAAAGACTACCTTCGAAACATATCCGAAGACCAGCTCTTGAGCGAGGTCGGCATCAAGAACTCCATCCACAGGTACAGGATCATGGAGGGAATAAGGCAACTGGAAAATGGCCTCGTAAATGGACTGAACGAGGAAAACATGGACAAGTCTCTGGACGTCTTCGTCAGCTACAGGCGGTCGAACGGATCGCAGCTAGCCAGTTTGCTCAAGGTCCATCTACAGCTGAGAGGGTTCAGTGTTTTTATAGACGTCGAGAGGCTAGAGGCCGGTAAATTCGACAACAACCTTTTGCAGAGCATTCAGAAGGCGAAACACTTTTTGCTAGTGCTTACGCCGAACGCCTTGGACAGGTGTGTGGACGACATTGATAGGAAAGACTGGGTACACAGGGTGAGTGGAGTTTATTGTATGAAGATCATTGTAGAATAAATCACTTTAGATAAATTGGAAAACTACTTTTCGGAGATATATCGCGACGGGTGTTCATTCATTTCTCTCGCATATCTTTTTATATTTGTCGTATTATAATTGTTACTGAAGTCATTTGTTTGCTCCAGGAAATTTGTGCAGCTCTATCAGCGAACTGCAACATAATCCCGATCATAGACAACTTTACTTTTCCGGAAACAGAAACCTTGCCTGAAGACATGCGACAAGTATGCCATTTCAACGCCGTGCGGTGGATCCATGACTATCAAGACGCCTGCGTGGACAAACTCGAGAGGTTAGTATTGCATGTTTTTTAAATATCTAACGATTTATTGTAAATAGCATTGTACATTTATATGTTTTGAGATGTGTCTGTGTAGTCAGCTGAGCTTATACTTGTTCTCTGTCTTCTATTTTCTGAAGGCTAGTTAGTTGAAATTTGAGCAGAGCGAAATCCCTAACTGTACTTCATAGAAATTGTGTTATGAAATCCAAAATCTTTTCGGCCTTCTAGGTATAAATCATTTCAATTTTGACTGTGAAATACGAAGAATGAATAAATCAAAAATTCGGTAGATTTAGAAATATCAAATAACACGAAATTTTGAGTTGTTTCATATATATTTCGTCACTTGTTTGATTCGTGAGGGTGGCGACATCTAGTTTTCAAAATTCGAACATCAAACTCGGGGAAGACATTAATAATAACCGCGAGGAAACGCATTCACATATATTAGTTTTTCATTTTCTCAAATGAAATGTTATTTACACAAATGGTAAAGAGAGCTTGTCATAATGACTAAAAATTTCAAAAAAATATTGTTTGGTTTGCCAGTGTGATGAATTTTTCATGTGAAATGCAAGTTTTAACATATATCTCTTTATATTTTAGATTATGTGTAAGCAAACACTCGTAAATTAATCCATTATTATGGTGAAAAATTCCTTCAATCCAGAAAAATATGTCTGGAGAGAAAACAGAAAATCAAAGTCAGAATATGTAAAACGATTAGCAAATTTATGTTTTTGTACCAAGATGAATTCACTACAAAATATTCCCAGCTATATATTAGCGAATATCTAACATATTTCTTTAATTTCTCTTAGTTTTGCGTTGATATTTGCGTCACTCAAGGCAATGGTTCCCTCGAATTTCTAACCTCAATCTCAATTAATCTGAACTTCAACCCACATCATCTTTTTTCTACATTTGACACGTTTTCTTGTAAATATAATAAATACTTTTGATGTTAATCAGGATGCCCTTCGGACATGTACAAGCACAAACACTTGGCAGCGTAAAAACACTAACATTTGGCAGCTTAAAAACACCAACACTTGGCAACGCTTTGCATTGAATAGTCGTCAGCTTCTTGTTTTCCGCCAATTGCATGATCGTAATCTTTATTTATAATATTTTTTTAGGTTTCTTAATGGTCACGAACCATAGACGTGTCACAAGGCACAGCGAAAAATGGCTTTACTTGGCACTTTTATTATTTATTGCATGTTTTGTTATTATTTTTTTTTATCGAAATAAAAGATGGTGTTGGTTTACTTTTTATTTTTACTGTTGTTGTGTCGGTGGTGATTGATAGTTGAATGGAACAAAAAGGACTGGGGTTGAGACCAGCAGTATAATTGAAGCTACCACGAATGAACCTTTTTTGGCAATTTTAGTTGCACGTTTTTTGGCATGTTCGATGAGATCGATATAATTCAACATACATTACGTTTATACTTTGAAGAATGCCCCCATAACTTGGGAATAATAACGCATTGTATGCTGAAAATATTTTAGCGATATTCAAACTCTTTGGTATCTCTTTTCTCAGAGACATAAGAAGAAGTCTGAAGAGACGTTACTAAACAAAAACATTGTAGACGCTGCTTGTATAATGCATAACTCTCTGATATAGACTGAATGGTATCACGTGCAAGTTGCCAAAGCTTTTCATAGCTCATTTGCCTTGATAACAATCATGTGAGTACCATTAGATCAATGTAATGATGTGATAAAAATTTTGCACAGCACTAAAATGAAAAGTTATACCAACCGAACGCACTCAAACACGACATTAATCTTTCCCGCTTTTTGCATGCCTTGCTGACGTGGTCGAGGTGAGTTTCAAAATTTTTCCGAGTAAAAGGCATAGGTATTTAATTTCCATTTTTATCGTTCTGAATAGATCCAGCTTCCGCTTTTTTTCACTTGAGATTTACATTTCACTTGTATAAAATCAAATATGTCGTTGCTTTAACTTGCTGATCTGCATATTTGGCAAACGTCTGAGAACGGTTTATGAAATACAGAAATATTCCTAATTCCACCTTCCCTTAGTGATGAAATATAAACTAATAACTTGCTCGATGTATTTCTTTACTTTCCGCTATACAGAGTATGTATTTTTAAACAATTTCAACAGACATTGCTCTAAAACATAAAAATCCTTACCCTTTTCGCTTTCATCAACCATCATGATATACTAGTTGATTGAATACGTCTCAAAAAAAGTTTTCCAGTTCTGGTGTGGAAGAGCAGTGTTTATTTTGAATTAATTCTACGTTAGAATTTGCAGTTCAACTTTAACTGATACATAAAGTTGTTAAATATTGATAAACTATTGAATGATTAAAATTTCATTATGAAATTGTTATGAATGAAAACTTGAATGAATACTTGAAATCACACTTTCGAAGAGTTCCTTTTTTCAATGAAATTTTCAGTTGGGATCATTTGAAGATCGAATAGAAATAAAATTTATTTTGGTAGCACAAGTAACATAACAATTGATCAGCAAATGTATCAAGAACAATAAAGACCGATAGATCAGGAGTGGTTTTTACGATAACTTTATATTGGCCAAACGGGAAGAACCTTCTCCCAAAGAATAAAAGAACATATGAGTAGTTTCTTGAATGTGGAGACCAATTCCACATCTGCAAACCATTTTTGGCAGAGGGCGTGCAAGTTCAATCACTACTACGATGTATCATTTAGAAAAGAAATATTTCAAACTCGATCTTTTGGAATGTTTGAAAATTAATAGAGTTGGGAATTCAAAAAAGTTACTGAATAACCGAATGGAATTGAATTCGCCCCCACTGTTAAATGAGGCTTTGAGCTAGGGGATGAGACGAATATCGTCCGAAAAGATGAAGAAAAATAGATTAAATATCGGGAATTCACTAGATCACTCTGATAAAATAGTTGTTGATTATTATAATCCTTGGTGGAACACTGCTTTCTCTCGAACATCGCTATCATATCAGTTTGTCGCACTATGCCAGATATCTTGGACCTACCCGCTGTAATTCATGGCTCGTTGCGACTGACCAGGGCAAACGATTCTCAGACCCGAAGATCACCTACCTTATAGTCTGTGATTATTGCTATTTTGGAGTTTAGGGGAAATAGCCCGACCGGGGTGACATTTCTTGTAAAAAAAAGTATCACCAACAGCTAAACCCATTCACAGGGTTAACTAAATATATCCTACAGATTCTTTGTACATAGTCTCAATTAGAAACATGACACCTACATACAATTTACACATACATGTTTGGACAAAAAACAATAGGTAAATGAAATGGGTGAAAAAAACTTATGCTCAGTTCTCAAGTTTTCCGAGAAAAAATATGAAGGGTAAATATGATAAAATGGATTGTATAATTATATCGAGTTCAAATACGAAATATATCATTTTTCGAAAAGATTTCCCAAGAAGTAATGAAATATGAGTCCTCTAATTCTTGTTTATTATAATTTATTAGTATATAAGCAAATTCACTTGTAATAATTAATTATTATAATTGATTGAATTGTAATTTCATAGTATATACTGTGCAATATCTGAAAATAAATCTAAGGGTTTACTTGTAAGATTTACTATTTACGAAGCTTTCCTAAACCTTTATTTTATAGCTTTTTTTAAAATATTTTCAGGTTCATGCGAGGCGAAGCGAATCCACGGTGCGGGGACAATCTGTTGAACCGCGTAGGCCTCAAGGGCGACATCACTCCGGGTACCCCCTCGAATCCTAGCCTAGTTAGGCAACCCCCGAATTATCAGCGAATGCACAGCAACGACTCTGGCAGCGGGAAAGGCTCCGACAAAGACGTCAACGGGAACTCGGGGTTGACAAGAGATTGACTAGATGGCCCCTATGCCTCGGTTACATCTACTCCACTGCCAAGGTATGATTTTTTGGAATTAATTCATTCGAATGGACCTTCGCATTTTTTTAGTTTTGCAAACGTTTTCATTGAAATGGATAAAAAATGAGGTTTGTCATGTTCATCAAAATCGCTCTTATAAATTTCGTGGTTGAAGAAGAAATCTTGATTCTTCTCATTCTCAAACTTATACAATAATAGTTACTGCAGTTTCGTCCTATATGGTCATTCTCAAACTTATACAATAATAGTTTGTTGTATAAGTTTGATAATGTCCATATAGGACAAAACTGTAGTAACGTTAGTTACAATTAAAAGTGGTAAAAAACATAGACATTTTCATTTCTCTTTTTCGTTTTGAAATGTCTATGCAAAATTTCACTTTAACAATTCTTTGCTTTCCTTGAGGTGTACTCCGTCGCCTTGCGACATAGGTCTCCTCAAATCTTCTTTTAAATTGTCCTGCTGTAATCAGAAAATTAGTCAGAAGAAGGATTACAACATGGTGCATACTGCATACCGGACAACGTTGTAACCCCATGATCGACATGGCTCAATGCGCCTCAATGGAAGCAAAAGCCATTAACAAAGAGAGGGATAGAGAGACATTTATTTCAGTTTAGGTAGATGATTTAACTTTTCTGACGAATATATTTCTGAATCTAGTCAACTCATTTTGGTGTCTTTATAGAGTTACATGAAGCCTAACAATTTTGTAACGTAAGTAATGACTGTTCATTTGAATAGCTTTGATCCTATCTTCCTTCAATGTTTGAATTAAACGATAGCATACATAGTTTCAATCGCCTTTCAAAGCAATCGAAACTGTCAACATAAACAATGTCAATAATGGAGATTTTTTTGATGAACATGCCGGCAAAATTTCATTTTTAAAATGTGACATATGTGGAAACATATGTTTATTGGTCACTTAAACAGAAATTTCATGGAAACTTGTAACATTACTTATATATTTTTATGAAAGTGTGAAGGTCCTAAGTTGTTTATGTTGCATATTTTGGCTTGACAGGGAATTTTTTGTCATTTGAGCTGAAATCATGGTTGAAAAGGATCTGTGCAAACAGACAAAAGAAATAATAATAATAATAAATGCTTGTATTGAAACGGTACTTGGTACAAGAGATACTAACCTAACCTAACAAATGGCAGAATTCAACATCTGCACGATGATAAATCAAGACAGATATTGTTCTTCCATCCAACCAGATACTTGAAGTATCATAATTATTCAAATTCTGGAGCCATTAAATTTGGTAGTTTTTTAATTGAAACAAATAATAATTAAGAAGAAATATCGAGATTTTTCTCTTCGAGCCCCTCAGACTTTACCCAGACCACTCTGTTGAAATAATTGATCTGATTATTGGAGTTGGAATGTTGCCTTCCCTACTCTCGAACCTCAGGATAATACCAGCTTGCCGCATTACGGCAGGAATATTAACCTGGCAAATCCTAAAGAATGTCTTTATTGGCTCATTCATGAACCTCATAGACAACTTGTTCGAAGTGCAAAGAAAGAAGGAAATTCACAATACATAAGTTTTCCCAAAACTTAGTGATACATCTGAAGAGATTTTCGGTAATTTCAGCGGCAAATTGAATTTTGATAACGACTTTCCTTTGGAATATTCAGACATGAGTGATTATGTGGCATACAATGTAGAACCTTTTCGTTATGATCTCTACCTTGTAGAGACTCGTACACAGGCAAGTGGAATGACTACTGTGATTCACAAGTGCCCCAATTTCTCTGAACTCCCTTATGAGTGGAGAAGCATAAATTCTTTTTTTTGAAAAGGTAGGATGTAAGTCGGACATTTGAGATGTTGAAAATTCATATTGTTTGTTTATTCATATCACATGTATTATATATGTTATATGCTCTTTTGATGGACATATAACATACATTATGTTCTTGTGAAAGGTTGAAAATACAATATATTGCTTTGTTGACGACAGCACACTTGCCTCAGGTTTTTATGCAGATGCCAAACATCTGTTGAACATGCACCAATACCAATAAGATATTGTAAACACAAACCTGATTTGCCTGTTTGTATGTGAGCTATAATAAAAAAAGTTCCCAATATTCGTCGCCAAAGCATGACATAACGCTTACTGCGCCCTCTATTAACAACGGACGAACTAACATAAACTTCAGTTCCTTCCTCCAGATTCTGTAAGGCGAACAGTCCGTCCCGCAACTGGATCATGAACTCGAACAGGCTCGGGGGTCTCCCGCCGCAGTACCCGTACCCCCGGAGGGGTTCGAACACGCCCGTCTCATCGCTGGCGCTGGCCAGCCACCCTCCGGCCCCGCCCAACAGATCTCGTAGCCTCGACGGCCTCCTGGACGCCGGCGAGGCCATCCAAGCAGCTTCAGAAGCAACTAAGAGTGAACAAGTTCCGTCCCCGCAGACCGCGACCAAGAGTTGCGACAACATCGACAAGGATTTTCGTGACGATTATGAGACTGAGAGTTTTTTAAGTAGTAAGAGTCGCGTTTCGGACGACAGCAGTGAACTCGACAAATGTTCCGTTTATAGCAGTTCGAGCGAATCGAAACGCAAGAGGAACTTCATGGACAGGTGCGTCAACAAAGTTCGGTCTATGATCAAGAAGTAGACGCCTGCATGTGCTGAGAAGGGTAGGTACGGAATTGTGTGAAAAACTAGGGATTTTCTTCGGTCAGGTTGAAGTACGCGTCGACTTGAAGGCTTGTGTCCTATGTCGAATGATTCCTTTAATATCAGAAACTATGATATCAGTCTTCAGGTTTTAATCTCTGTTGATACGCGAATTTACTGGATACATCGATTTTTCGAACACTATAACAGCTTCAACTAGGATGTAAAATCTACAGAATAATTCTCTAATACAAACTTATGAACTGCTGCTCTTCATTTTGACAGCAGTTGTCTGTAGACAGTTCTCTCCTAAAAAAACCAAATCAATTATATGACCACTGACAACTGACAACTAGAATAGGTAATACTTTATTTTTCATCTTGCACGTGGTCTATTCTAAATATTGAAATTGAATAAAAGAAAAATTGTGGAATTGACATGTTTTATAATGAAAATTCATTAGTGAGTAGTTATTTGAAGGGGTGTAATATCAATGGGAATTTACAAATGCAAATACTTGTGATGATAACTTTGCATTATCAACAGAAAAGTATTTTTGGAGAAACAAATTTGAATAGTTCTAGTAGATATTAGAAATTGGTTAGTTTCAGATGTTCTCAGTAAGTACATAATATATCTTTTATTAAAAGTTACCAAGTTTGGCAAAGTATATAGTGTAGTTCAACAGTCATTTTTATAATATGAGTTAGAACTTTTATTAGTATTATTTATTGACTAATGAGAAAAAATGATCCAAAAAAGTAGAATCCCATATTTTAGAGGAATTTGAAAACATCAAAATTTTTGTAAAGTATTTACAAAAATTTGGGTTTAGAAAATGTTCTTTCGCGGAATGTTCAAAATAAGGAAGCAGTACCCACTTAACCTACAGGAGATATCACAAAGTCACTCAGAATTTTTTTTGTGGCCAGAAGATTCATCTGATAGAGTAATAAACACTGCTTACTTGAAAAGTCAGATTCAAGAATTTGC